>JAEOAE010000926.1:0-36509 GCA_036365155.1 Meriones psammophilus
ACTAGCATTACAGCGTGGGCCAAAAGCAAGTATCATTACCACAATTACTTGGCTCTATCTGGCTAATAATGAATAAAAATGGGGATATAGACAAACAGGTGTGGGCTTATAGGAAATATTATGAGAAGCCTTAACCCTCGTTGGAACATCCTGCATCAGTTCTAGAACTAGCCAGCGGTGGTGTCCAAGGTCTGAGTAGGTTCAGGAGACCATTGCCCCAGGCGAGGCGTGCTCCATGCCAATTGACTAACTCCATGTTTTTCCTCCACTTTGGAAGTCATTTAAGGTTCTTAAATTATTTTTTCCCTTTTTGAAAAATTTTCATCAATTACACTTTATTCATTTTGCATCCCCATAAGCCCCTCCCTCCTCCCCTCCCAATCCCACCCTCCCTCCTCCCTCTGCTTGCATGCCACCCCAAGTCCACTAATAGGGAGGTTCTCCTCTCCTTTCTGATCTTAGTCTGTCAGTTCACATCAAAAGTGGCTGCATTGTCTCTACTATGGCCTGGTAAGGCTGCTCCCCCAGAGGGAGGTGATCAAAGAGCAGGCCAATCAGATTATGTCAGAGGCAGTCCCTCTTCACATTACTATGTAACCCAATTGGACTCTGAACTGCCCTGGGGTACATCTGTGCTGGGGTTCTGGGTTATCTCCATGAATAGTCCTTGGTTGGAGTATAAGTCTCTGGGAAGTTCCTGTGTTCAAATTTTCTTGTCCTGTTGCTCTCCTTGTGGAGACCCTTGTCCTCTCCAGCTCTTACTATTTCCCAGTTCTTACATAAAATTCCATTCACTCTGCCCAACAGTTGCCCATCAGGCTCAGCATCTGCATTGATAGTCTGCAGGGCAGAGGCTTTCAGAGGCCCTCTGTGGTAGGTTCCTAGGTTGTTTCTTGGTTTCTTCTTCTTCTGATGTCCCTCCTCTTTTTGCCTTTCTGGATGGGGATTGGACATTTTTAGTTAGGTCCTCTCTCTTGCTTAGTTTCTTTAGATGCACAGGTTTTAGTGGGTTTGTCCTATGTTGTATGTCTATATGAGTGAGTATATACCGTGTGTGTCTTTTTGCTTCTGGGACAACTCACTCAGGATGATCCTTTCCAGATCCCACCATTTACCTGCAAATTTCATGATTTCCTTATTTTTCATTGCTGAGTAATACTCCATTGTGTAGATGTACCACAATTTCTGCATCCATTCTTCAGTTGAGGGACATCTGGGTTGTTTCCAGCTTCTGGCTATTACAAATAAAGCTGCTACAAACATGGTTGAGCAAATGTCCTTTTTGTGTACTTGAACCTCTTTTGGATATATGCCCAGGAGGGGTACGGCTGGATCTTGAGGAAGCGCTATTCCTAGTTGTCTGAGAAAGCGCCAGATTGATTTCCAGAGTGGTTGTACAAGTTTACATTTCCACCAGCAGTGGGGAAGGGTTCCCCTTTCTCCACAACCTCTCCAGCATGTGTTGTCACTTGAGTTTTTGATCTTGGCCATTCTCATGGGTGTAAGGTGAAATCTCAGGGTTGTTTTGATTTGCATTTCCCTAATGGCTAGTGAGGGTGAGCATTTCTTTAAGTGCTTCTCTGCCATTCGGTATTCCTCTACAGAGAATTCTCTGTTTAGCTCTGTTCCCCATTTTTTAAGTGGATTACTTGGTTTGCTGCTTTTCAGCTTCTTTAGTCCTTTATATATACTGGATATGAGTCCTCTGTCAGATAAAGGGTTGGAGAAGATTCTTTCCCAGTCTGTAGGCAGTCGCTTTGTTTTGGTGATGGTCTCCTTTGCTTTGCAGAAGCTTTTCAGTTGCATTAGGTCCCATTTATTGATTGTTGCTCTTAGAGCCTGTGCTGTTGGTGTTCTGTTCAGGAAGTTTTCTCCTGTACCAATGAGTTCTAGGTATTCTTTTTTTTTTTTTTTCTAGCTTGATTTAATGTGTCAGGTTTTATGTTGAGGTCTTTGATCCACTTGGACTTCAGTTTTGTGCAGGGTGATAAGAATGGATCTATTTTCATTTTTCTACATGTAGACATCCAGTTGGACCAGCACCATTTGTTGAAGATGTTATCTTTTTTCCATTGTAGGGTTTTGGCATCTTTATCTCCTGAATCTGTGTATATTTTTAAAATCTCAATAACCAAAATGTTGTAATTTATGTAAGAGATATGAATTTATTTATATATTATTATTTATTCTTCCATCATTTTTCTTCCATTTTTTACCCTCTAAGAGTTTTAAGAGATATGGAGAGAGTGGGCAGCCTTGTCTTGTCCCTGATTTCAGTGGGATTCCATTAAGTTTCTCTCCGTTCAGTTGATGTTGGTTATATGCTTGCTGTATATCGCCTTTACTATGTTTAGATATGTGCCTTGTATCCCTGATCTCTCCAATACTTTGAACATGAATGGATGTTGGATTTTGTCAAATGCTTTTTCAGCATCGAGGGAGATTATCATGTGGTTTTTTTCTTTCAGTTTGTTAATATGGTGGATCACTTTGATGGATTTCCGTATATTGAACCACCCCTGCATACCTTGGATGAAGCCTACTTGGTCATAGTGGATAATATCTTTGATGTGTTCTTGGATTAGGTTTGCAAGTATTTTATTAAGTATTTTTGCATCAATGTTCATAAGGGAGATTGGCCGGAAATTCTCTTTCTTTGTTGAGTCTTTGTGAGGTTTAGGTACCAAGATGACTGTGGCTTCATAGAATGAATTTGGTAATATTCCTTCTGTTTCTATTTTGTGGAATAGTTTGAAGAGAATTGGTGTTAGCTCTTCTTTGAAGGTCTGATAAAATTCTGCGCTGCAGCCATCTGGTCCTGGGTGTTTTTTGGATGGGAGACTTTTGATGACCGCTTCTATTTCTTTGGAAGATATAGGACTATTTAGTTGATTTACCTGGTCCTGATTCAGCTTTGGTAAGTCAAATCCATCAAGAAAATTGTCCATTTCATTTATATTTTCAAATTTTGTGGCATATAGCCTTTTGAAGCAAGTCCTAATGATTGTTTGGATTTCCTCAGTGTCTGTAGTTATGTCCCCCTTTTCATTTCTGATTTTGTTGATTTGGGTGGTGTTTCTCTGCCTTTTAGTTAGCTTGGCTAAGGGTTTGTCGATCTTGTTGATTTTCTCAAAGAACCAGCTCTTGGTTTCATTGATTCTTTGAATTGTTTTATTTGTTTCTATTTGATTGATTTCAGCCCTGAGTTTGATTATTTCAGCCGTCTACTCCTTCTTGGTGTGTCTGCTTCTTCTTTTCTAGGGTTTTTAAGTGAGCCATTAAGTTGCTTGAATGAGCTGTCTTGAATTTCTTCTTGAAGGCACTTAGTGCTATGAACTTTCCTCTTAGCACTGCCTTCATTGTGTCTCACAAGTTTGGGTATGTTGTGTCTTCATTTTCATTGATTTCTAGAAAGACTTTAATATCTTTCTTTATTTCTTCCCTGACCCAGCTGTCATGTAGTAACAAGTTTTTCCGTTTCCATGTGTGTGTAGAGTTTTTTCTTATTTCTGTTATTGTTGAGATCCAGCTTTCTTCCATGGTGATCAGACAAGATACAAGGGATTATTTCAATCTTCATTTATCTGTTGAGGCTTGCATTGTGACCAACTATATGGTCTATTTTGGAGAAGGTTCCATGAGGTGCTGAGAAGAAGGTAAATTCTTTTGTGTTTGGGTGTAAAGTTCTGTAAATGTCTGTTAGGTCCATTTGATTCATGACCTCTGTCAGAGACATTGTTTCTTTGTTTAATTTCTGTTTTGTTGACCTGTCCTTTGTTGAGAGTAGGGTGTTGAAGTCTCCCACTATTAATGTGTGGGGATCTATATATGGTTTAAATTTTATCAATGTTTCTTTAACAAATGTGGGTGCTCTTGTATTTGGATGTCTTCCTGGTGGAATTTTCCTTTGATGAGTATGAAGTGTCATTCCCCATCTCTTTTATTAATTTTGTTGAAAGTCTATTTTATCAGATATTAGAGTGGCTACACTTGCTTGCTTCTTGGGTCCATTTGCTTAGAAAGTGGTCTTCCAACACTCTACCCTCAGGTAATGTCTCTCTTTGTGCCTTAGGTGTGTTTATTGTATGCAACAAATTTCTGGGTTTTTTTCTTTACGTATCCAACCTGCCACAGAGAGGACCTCTGAAAGCCTCTGCCTTGCAGACTATCAAAGCAGATGCTGAGCTGATAGCCAACTGTCGGGCTGAGTGAATGCAATTTTATGTAAGAAGTGGGAAATAGCAAGAGCTGGAGAGGACAGGGTCTCCACAAGGAGAGCAACAGAACAAGAAAATTTGAACACAGGGAACTTCCCAGAGACTCATACTCCAACCAAGGACTATTCATGGAGATAACCTAGAACCCCTGTACAGATGTAGCCCATGGCAGTTCAGAGTCCAAGTGTGTTACATAGTAATGGGAAGAGGGACTGCCTCTGACACAATCTGATTGGCCTGCCCTTTGATCACCTCCCCCTGAGGGGGGAGCAGCCATACCAGGCCACAGAAGAAGACAATGCAGCCATTCCTGATGTGATCTGATAGGCTAAGATCAGAAGGAAGGAGAGGAGGACCTCCCTATCAGTGGACTTGGGGGGGCATGCATGCAGAAAAGGGAGGAAGGGTAGGATCGGGAGGGGAGGAGGAGGGGCTCATGGGGGGGATCCAAAATGAATAAAGTGTAATTTAATAATAAGAAGAAGAAAGAAAGAAAAAAGAGTTCTGTGTATATTTTTAAAATCTCAATAACCAAAATGTTGTAATTTATGTAAGAGATATTAATTTATTTATATATTATTATTTATTCTTCCATCATTTTTTCTTCCATTTTTTACCCTCTAAGAGTTTTAAGTAAATACTCTTTGCTCTTTTGAAAATTCAAGCCACTTTTTCATAAACTTTTTATATGCTTAACTTCAAATTTTGATTTGTAATATATTATGCTATATTATGATACCAGGAATATAAAACAAACCACTGAATTTTATCAAGGGTATTTATTATAAATAGTATTACAGGAAAAGGAAAATGTGTAGAAATGAAATAGTATTCTTTTCAGTTGTTGTTAGGAGACAGTTGCCTAAGTCCACTCATCCCAGGAAAAAAAAAACACATTTTTATTGATTATTACAATTAATTCACTTTGTATACTGAATGTAGGCCCGTCTCTCACCTTCTGCCTGTCACAACCTACCTCCTTCTTCTCTCCCTATATCCCTCTCCTAGTCCACTTATAGGGGAAGTCCTCCTCCCCTACTATATTATACTAGCCCATGTTATCTAAACTGACTAGGAATGGCTGTACCCGCTTCTTCTATGGCCTGGCAAGGCTGCACCTCTCAGAAGTAGGGGATCAAAGAGCCAGCCACTGAGTTCATGTCAGAGAAAGCCCTTGCTACCCTTACTAGGAAATCCACATGGAGACTGAGATACTTATGTGCTACATCTGAACAAGGGCTCTAGTTGTTCTCCATGCATGGTCCTTGGTTGGAGCAGAAACCCCAGGGCCCATATTTATTTTTGCTCTTTTGGTCTCCTTGTGGAGTGCCTGGCCCATCCAGATCTTTATCTCCTGAATCTTCCAAATGATTCTGTGCTCTCTACCTAAAGTTTTGCTATCAGTCTAAACATCTGCTTCAATACCCTCCTAGGTAGATTCTTTTAGAGGCCCTCTGTGCTAGGTTCCTGCCCTGTTCCCTGTCTGATCATGTTAACAATGTCTATCCCATTTGCCTTTCTGAGTGAGGATTAAGCATCTTCCCTAGGGTCCTCCCTGTTGGTTAGCTTCCTTAGGACTATAGATTTTCGTATGCTTCATTCTATATTACATGACTAATATCCACTTATAAGTGAGTATATACCATGTGTGTCTTTCTGAGTCTGATACCTCACTGAAGATGATCTTTCCTAGTTTTATCCATTTGCCTGCTGATTTCCTTGTTATTAAATACCGAGTAGTACTGCACTGTGTAAATGTGCCGCAATTTCTGTATCCACTCCTCAGTTGTGGGACATCATCTAGGTTATTTCCAGATTCTGGCTATTATGAACAAAGCTGCTATGAGAATAGTTGAGCAAATGTCCTTGTTGTATGGTTGAGAATCTTCTGAATGTATGTTCAGGGTGGTATAGCTGAATCTTGAAGTAGCATTATTCATAATTTTCTGAGAAAGCACTAGTCTGATTTCCAAAGTGGTTGTACAAGTTTACATTTCCACCAGCAATGGAGGAGGGTTCCCTTTTCTCCATATCCAGTCAAGCATGTGTTGCAGATGATGTGATAGTACACATGAATAAACCTAAAATTCACCAGGGAACTCCTACAACTGATAAACACCTTCAGTATGGTGGATGGATAGAAAATTAAATATAAAATATATCTGAAGCCTTCCTGTATACAAAAGACAAAACTTTAAGGAAGATATCAGAAGATGGAAAGATCTCCCATGCTCCAAGATTGGTGGGATTAACAGTAAAAAATGGCCGCTCTACCAAAAGAAATCTGCAGACTCAATGGAATTACAATCAAAATACCAACACAACTCTTTACAGACCTTGAAAGAACAATTCTCAGTTTCATATGGAAAACAAAAAACCCAGAATTGATAAAAAAAAAAAACATGCATGTACAATAAGAGATTTCCTGGTGGTAATTTCACCATAGATCTCAAGTAGTACTATAGAGCAACAGTAATAAAAAATAGCATGGAACTGGCAGCTGTACTTTAAATCTTAAAGGGGTGTGCATCTACTCATTAATCATTTTTATTAAATCATCAAGAAGCTGAGGGGAAAAAACAAATATAGGAGAATCTCAGTTTTAGAGATTCTCAGTTTTAGACCCAGTTTGAGAGTACCCAGACTGCCAATTCTACCTTGGACTATTGTTTCGGCTCATCAGCCTTAAAACATCCCTGGCTTTACTATTAATAGTGTACTTTTATTAACTTTAAATTGTTCTCTAAGATATTTACACCAGAGCCATAAGCAAAAACATCTTCCCTGACCTTGTTAAACAATCTATTTTTCCATATTCTTTCTAAGTATAATGGTGATTGCTAACAATCTACATCTATGGCTCCTTTCAAGGGCAGTGGTTAATTCATTAATCTGCTCCAGTAAACATGTGAAAAGAGATCAAGCATTGTTAATTTTAAATGCCAGTGATATTGCCCAGTGATGGGCTAGAAGCCTCCTTATAGTTTTCATGTTCCTCATGTTTTAAGGAATACGGGCATCATAAGGACAACAAGCAGAGATACGCTACATAAGAGTTCAAAGTCCTCAGAAAAAGCAGTTCTTGGGATTATGCTTCTCCAAGACAAACTCAACATGACTATGCTAACAGGAGAGCCATATTCCATGAGTCCTACAGCTGTTATGCTGTTGCAACTACATGGCTCTTGACAAGACCAGGTAGCCAAAATAGTTTGCCTATATATGGGTGGGGGGGAGTAAGGTTAGCTCAGGCCCTGGGAAGGAGAATTCAGGGCATTTCATAGGCTATACTATCCTGGAGGAACAGATAACATGGAAGGACTGAAGGATTGCTGGGAGAAAATGGCAGGTAGATTTGATTTGATATGTTAATTAGGAGCCTGTGCCATTAGTTCCAGGTTTGAATCCTACTTTTATGGTAACCTAAACTTCAGAGAGAGAAGCATGATCTCCATTGGATAATGATCTTCAAGTGAGCTCACAGGGAAGAAAGGTGACAAAGACAAAGATTATGTTTTTCTTTTCTTTCTATATGTCTTCTTCTCTTTGAGGGAGGACAGTTACCCAAACTAGACTCAATTTTTTGCTTTTTTGTTTTGTTTTTCTTACTATGTTTTATTTTATTGTTTTTATTTTTCACAATTTATTCATTATATATGCTGATTGAAGGTCACTCCCTCAATTCCTACTGGTCCCACCCTCCCTCCATCTTCCCCCATACCCTTTCCCTAGACCACTCAAAAGGGGAGTTCCTCTCCTCTGCCATCCACCCATACATTATCAGAACAGTACTCAGCTATTAAAAACAGAGAAATAAAATTTCTGCTCTTATTTCTTTTCCATAGGCCACTGTACTCACCTCAGAAGATTTCATACCATTAAGCTTGCCTGCAACCTTACCGTGAATAAAACACTAAGTATAACTCATTTTAAAGAGTCCTACTCCAAGACACTGTTGATTGACCATCTCACATCCAGAAACATGTGAACTTTGAAATGCTATAATGTCTGAAACATTTTATCACAGGCATTTCAGAGAATGTGATTCTCTTGCTGTCTGGATGGCTGTTTATCACCAGCCCAGGAAGGCATAAGGGGCAGAAGATGATTAGCATAAAGCTTGGAAAGCCCGCAAGCATAACTGTGGTCAGCCACCCTGGGAACCACCTTAGAAAGTAGGTTCAACTTTAATTCCCGAAAACAGAAAACAGAGGATTATATCCCTTGGGGAGTGCCTGGGATGCTCCAAGCATAGGTGTAGATAATTGTTTAATGCTAGGCAATTCAAGGATGCTTGATTTGCATTAAACAGCACATTCCTATTATATGAATAAGAACAAGGACATAGATCCAAATTATCCTATATGTGAAGGGAGGGGAGAGTTATCAGTGATCTGTGTCAAAGGCCATCTGTCAAATTTGATTGGTGGTGTCTATGTCTAAAGACACTCTCTAGATGAAGTCAGGCAGAGAAAACTCACTCTTGACATGGTTACACATCTAGGCCAGAAGCAGGGTCATACAAGGAAAGAGAAAGCCTCCTCCCTAATATCTCAAAATTCAGTGTGGGTTGAGATATTTTCAATAGTACCGCTGGAACAATAGGTATGTGTACACAAAGAAACTTCTACAGGCTACCACTCTTATGATATTCTCAGAGATCTTCCTGGCTTTTGTTAGTTCACCATTCCTACATATTCATCCACTGGACTAAACGTTTCTTGTGTAAAGTGAGGCAATTGCAAACAGTAAATGTTGAGAATCAGTATTATCAATAAGTCTTCCAGTAAAAACCTTATTATATAATACTGTTGCATGTAATTGATATTCACCATTCATTGTATTTTTTAAAAATAAGTTTATTTACTATAAATTCCAATCGTCTCCCCCTCCCTTCTCTCCCCCTGTACTACCCTCCATTCCTATTTCCCTATTCCCTTCCCCTTCTCCTTCAGAAAAGGGAAGTCATTTTCATTGAGCTAGTTTTTCAGTTCTGTTGCATCTCAGTCAACCAAAGAACAACAACAAAAAAAATCCTTTCCACATTGCTTATAGTCACAGAATTCCTCTCCAGTAAAGATACTTTTATGATGATGATGACTCTAGATTTGTACACAGCCTCACAATTTTAACACATTCATAAGTTCTGTCCAGTATGAATCTTTTCATGATGATGAAAATTATACAAATATGGAATGGTTTCACCATGTTAAAAGCACCCACAGGCTTTCTATCCATTAGGATTTCTTTCATGAATGTGAAGATGATTCTGAAGTCCAAAAGATTTTTCACATTGGTTACAGTCAGACAGCTTCTTCCAGTATGTGTTCTTTTATGTATTAGGAGATGTTATGTGTAAAGGCTTCGCCACACAGTTAATTCATATGGTTTCCCTCCAGAATGTGTTGTTGTCTTAGGAGATGATTGTTACATTCAAAGGCTTTATCACACTAATTACCCTCACAAGGCTTCTCTCCACTGTGTTTTTTCATGTTTCTGGAGACTGCCGTGCAAAGGCTTTATCATATTGGGTACATTCATTAGGTTTCTTTCCAGTATGTGTTCTTTTATGGCTTATGAGATTATTGTTGTGTACAAAGGATTTTCCACACTCATTACATTCATAAGGTTTCTCTCCAGTGTGTGTTCTTTTATGGCTTATGAGATGACTGTTTTTGTGCAAAGGCTTTACAACACTGGTTACATTTATAAGGTTTCTCTCAGTGTGTGTTCTTTTTATGCCGTATGAGAGTACTGTTATGTGCAAAGGCTTTACCACACTGATTACATTCATAAGGTTTCTCTCCATTGTGTGTTCTTTTATGGCTTATGAGATGACTGTTTTGTGCAAAGGCTTTACAACACTGGTTACATTTATAAGGTTTCTCTCCAGTGTGTGTTCTTTTATGGCTTAAGAGAGTACTGTTTTCTGCAAAGGCTTTGCCACACTGGTTACATTTGTAAGGCTTCTCTCCAGTGTGTGTTCTTTTATGACTTAAGAGATGACTGTTTTGTGCAAAGGCTTTACCACACTGGTTACACTCATAAGGTTTCTCTCCAGTGTGTGTTCTTTTATGGCTTAAGAGATGACTGTTTCGTGCAAAGGCTTTACCACACTGATTACATTTGTAAGGCTTCTCTCCTGTGTGTGTTATTTTATGTCAGTATGAGAACAGTGGTATAGGCGAAGGCTTTACCACATAGAGTGCATTTGAAGGGTTTCTCTCCAGTATGACTGCTTTCATGCCTGCAAAGATAATTAGAACGTATGAAAGATTTACCACAGCCATTTCATTACACTACTAAATATATCTATCTATATGAATTAATTTTATAATTCAGTCTAATGGTAAAGAAGAATAAAATTTTAAAGTTTTATCGCTTTATTTACATTCGTGGTATTCTTCATTATGGGTATTTTTGAAGATCCCTGTGATGGTAAGAGCATTTGTTATGTAATTCACTTTTATAACATAATTTTTCTATAAGAGCTTTACTCAAATATATGAAGAGTATTGGAAGAATTCAGAGTTTTAGCACAGCAATCCCATTCACAAATTTTTGTACTGTATGAATGACACTTCATTTAAAAAGTGAGCAGGACATGCAGAAGAAGTTCCAAATTCCTAGTATTCATAGGTATTTTCAGCAGTATGAGTTTGCTGATGAACAGTGAAGTTGCAAAACCAATTAACAGTAACCATTTATCACATTCAAAAAATCTACTCAAAGTGGGGACTACTATAAAATCAGTTGTTCTTGGAAAGACAGGTACACTGCATCTTTCAATGTCCCTATGCTCATGTGTCTTAGAAACATTGTGACATATGATATACCTATTTAAATTACAAGAAAAATAAAGATTCCCACATTGAATTAACACAGTTTGTTTTTGTTCGTCATAGACATGTCATATATGGATTAAGGTTTCTCCACAACAATATTCTTGACTCTCATAAGCTGCTCCTCTCACTTAACTTTACAATGTTACTGCATGTATATGAGTACCACTAGTTGTACTATGAAATATTTGCTTACTAGAAGGTTTTGGACACATACTGATCACCTATTCAATGTGTATACCTCTTACAATATCTGACTAGATAGAATGAGACTAAACAGATTGGCAGTTCAACTCAGTAGCTGTTATGTCCATATGATTCCAATGGTATTTTCTGTTACAACATTATTTCATTTTCTTCTATCTTAGGGGAGTGCCTTGCAAACCCAAATCAGATATCTGACCTTGAAGTATGTGGAATTGTGAGATTTTAATAATCATCAGTACACTTAAAACAGTGTTGCTTTTATACTGTTGCTTTTCTTTAAAACTTCCAGGACACAGCCAGCTGTGCTGATACATGCCTTTAATCCCAGCACTTGTGGAGGCAGAAGCAGGCAGATATGTGTGATGTTGAGGTCAGGCTGGTCTAACAGGCAAGTCTAACAAGCTGTGTCAAGCCACAGCTACACAGAAAAAAAAAAAAAAAACTATTTCAAAAACAGAAAATAAAAAGCAGCCAACAAGCAAACAAATAAAACAAACTTCCAGGACACATTAAAATTTCTTAAGATTCATATCTGTATCGGCATGCACATAAAGTTACCTTTTTTTACTTGTAGAACTGTGAAAATATTCTTCAATGTTATGGTCTTCCCAATTGTAACCTAAAATATAGTACCAGAAATATATATATTATTTGAAATATCACATTATTATTAAGGCAAAACTTAAATCACTCTCTTCTGTAACCCTGAGAACCATGCCTGATTTATTCACCTCATTCCTCCCCATTCTCAATTGGAATTACAGAAGATTATCAATAACAAATTAAGAGTTGTCTCCTTATTTTAAAAGTGAAAGAAAATTTGGAGTATTACCTATAGCAGTGAGGTTTTTACAGGTCTCTAGCATCACATCTTTGTAGAGTTGCTTCTGGGAAGGTTCCAGCAAAGCCCACTCTTCTTGGCTAAATTTCACATGCACATCATCGAAGGTCACGGAATTCTAAAATATGCCATATGTTTGTACAACAGAAAGAATGGCAACAATATAAATTTATACTTCATTGGCAATATAGTCATAATTCTATTGCTTCTTCCATTTATTTTCTGACACAAATGTGCTAGTGTTACAGAGTTGGGTTCTGTGCATCAGATGAAGGAGAGGAGAAGAAAAAGCCTAAAGGTTAGATTGTAAGGAAAACCAAAGGCGTTCTTTGAAAACCTGTGTTAAAGGAGTTTCATTAGTTTGTAAGACATGTGTATGAAGTAGCCATTAGTTGGGTTCTTGAGTGATCTATGAATCATCTTCAGTTACTACTCAGTTGGTAAGTAGGTCAGGACCCTGTCATAAAACAGGTGGAAGGAAAAACACAATCATGACCTTTTATCTAGCAACAAATGAGATGCGGCTATTAGGGGGACAGTGAACAGGTGGGTGACATCAGTCAAAAGACAACATGGCACTAAATATAATGTTTTGACCAGGGATCAGAGATGTTGGATACCAGTATATGAAAAGGGGGCTCATATATATGTGGAAGGAAAAGTGGACTACAGTGAAAACATGGATAAAAATAATGTGAGTAGC
Source organism: Meriones psammophilus (assembly GCA_036365155.1). Lineage (NCBI taxonomy): Eukaryota > Metazoa > Chordata > Mammalia > Rodentia > Muridae > Meriones > Meriones psammophilus. The sequence goes on from JAEOAE010000926.1 coordinate 12,811, forward strand.
AAGCAACAATAATCATAGCTGAGTGACCAGACAAAAGAAAAGGCATAGAGCACATGATTATTATTCTTTGATCATTGTTTTGTATATTCTCCTTTCTAAATCATGTATAATCTATAGGTTAAAAATAAGGAGTAAAACACTCCTATTAAAAAAAAAAAGTGTTAATGTTATCACTAAGTCAATTTAGAAGAAAAACTGAATAACGAGGGTTAACTGTGTCATATCTGAACTTTTTAATAGGATATAGGTTTGGAATAGAAATGGCAATTAATGTGGACAAAGACAGAGAGAAGACATGAAAATAAAAAGAGAGAGACAGACATACAGAAAGGGACACAGAGAGAAATTAACAGGTGAACAGTACTAATTACACATTAGAGAAATTTATGAACAGTTACTAATGACAAAAAAAATGATGGACAAGTTGGATGTATTTTGTCATGCCTTTAATTCCATCACTCAGGAGTCATAGGCAGGTATATCTTATTGAGATGAATGCCAGAATGATCTATGCAAAGATTTCCAGGACAGCCAGACCTATCTAGTAAGACAGATCCTCCCCTAAAAGTCAATCAAACAAACATAAAAGTGTGAAAGAACTCAAAGTCTTTACTGAAGCTTCTACAAGGAATTATTCATTCACTCCAGTTGTATATTCATTTTCCAGAAATCTGTGCTGTCCCAGCTTAAACTGCAACATTAATGATATCTTACTAAAAGGGAATGCAAGTTTAAAAAGCTAAAAATAGAAAGATGAAAATATTACCAATGTAAATGCTGATCATAAATAAGCAACATAAGACAGGAGAGATGGCTCAGCAGTGAGGAGTTCTTGCTGCTCTTTCAAATAATTGGGCTCAATTGTCAGTGATTACCTGGGACCCACTACTATCAATTGCTATAAGTTCATGAGTTCTGAAGACATCTTCAGACTACTGTGAGGATTAGGCACACAAGAGGTGCATATTCATGCATACAATCAAAATACTCATATTCAATAAAAATTAAATATAGATCCCAGATGGTTGGGCTGATTGCATACTGTGTCTGATAAGCTGGGTAGCAGAGACTGCATGTTGTCCAATAGTTAGATCTGTGGGTCGCAAATGACTGTGTTTCAAATGTAAGAAGAAAACAAATGATGAGGGAAATAATCGGGTCCAACCTCAGAGCACCCAGCTAATCTCTGGGAAAGTTCCTGGGATGTTGCAGCAGGAATAAGGTTTTCAAGCAAATGGACCCAAGAAGCAAGCAGGAGTAGATATTCTAATATCTAATAAAATAGACTTTCAACCAAAATTATTTGAAAGGGATGAGGATTGGGGAAATCCAAGATGGAGGTGCCAGGAGGACATTGGGTCTGAGGAGTAGGACAGCAATGTTGGTACAGCAACTAAAAGACTGAACTCTGGGCCCTAAAACAACAAAGATCCTTTTTCCCAGGTGAGAGGAAACTCCACGGTGTGGGAGTCAGTCAGGTCCACTCTCAGGTCACTCAGCGAGAACTTGGAAGATATCCTGGGTCGCAGGATACACCTTTGTGTCCTGATAACTTTTCCAGACTAAATTATATTCTCCAGGGCACCAGAGACTGGGATCCCCAGTCTAGAAAAGAAAAAGGGAAGAAGAAAGCAGGACTGACCTCAGGTCACTCAGTCTATCCCTGGAAAGGTCCTGCAGACCGGTGGGTGCACAGCTGTCAGGCCTGAGTACGCCGCCAGCTGCTAGCCCTGCATGCCCTACTCTCCATCACAGAACTATGTGTCCCAGGACACTAGAGGCTGGGTTTTCCTGTCTGGATAAAACCCCACAGGCAGGGAAACAGCAGGTCCCAGCTTAGAGAACTCAGCCAATTCCCCACACACACACACTACATCCAACATACACAGGAACATTCTTGGAAAATTTCTCAGCTTCTTTCCCAGTCACCAGCTTGGAGCCATCATTGGCAAGTGCCTACGCATTCTACACACCACGTCAAACACCACAGACTGAGTCTTCCTATTGGGAGAAAACCCAAAGGTGGGGGAAATATCTGGCCCTACCTCAGGACACCTAGCTCCAGAAAAGTTTCTGGTTATCCACAGGATCCATACTCTAGCCTCCTGCTGTACACATGAAAGTGGTGCTCACCTGCCACTGATTACCACTTGGCTACTGGGGCATAGAGTTCCAACCTCAAACCTACAGAAGCCTGGGTTCCCTGAGTTCAACCCCCAGATACTGCTCCAAAGGACAACCAGTTTTCCCTAACTAAACTGACCAAACCAGAAGGCACCCAGGTTACAGCAGCAGCTCACTAAATTTACATCAAGAAACCCAGCAGCAGGGCAGCTGTCTCCAGAACTTCTCTGGGTGAGAGGATAGCTCCTTTTACTAACAAAGGCAACAATTACTACTCAGGTCTGTACAACTGAGATGAGCTGTGGCAATTCCTGAAAAACACCTGCCATTCAGTGACCATACCTAAAAAATGAAGGAGAGCTCCTTTGGGAAAAATCATCTTCCTGCCAAGGGGATTTGACCCACCACAGGATTCCAGGAAGTACCAGAAACTAACACCCAACACCTAAGATATCCCAATGGGTAGAGGCCAGTGTAAAAGCTCAACCAACAAAAGACAAAGCAATATGGCATCTCCAGAACCCAATTATCAGGAGCAAGCAGCACTGGATACCCTAGTATAAACACAATTTCAGGCCAATCTCTCTTATGAACATTGATGCAAAAATACTCAACAAAATAGTTTGCAAACCCAATACAAAAACACATCAAAGATATCATCCACTACAACCGAGTAGGCTTCAGGCCAGGTATGCAGGGGTGGTTCAATATACAAAAATCTATCGATATGATCCACCATATTAACAAATTGAAAGAAAAATAAACACATGATAATCTCCTTAGTTGCTAAAAAATCATTTGAAAAAAATCCAGCATCCATTCATGTTTAAAGTATTGGAGAGATCAGGGATACAGGGCACAACCCTAAACATAGTAAAGGTCATATACACATATACAACAATCCTATAACCAACATCAAGCTAAACAGAGAGAAACTTAAAGCAATCCCACCGAATTCAGAGACAAGGCGAGGCTGCCCCCTCTCTCCATATCTCTTCAACATAGTTCTCCAAGTCCTTGCTAGAGCAATAAGACAATTAAAGAAGATCAAGGGAATACAAATGGGAAAGGAAGAAGTCAAAGTATCACTATTTGCAGATGATATGATAGTATACCTATGTGACCCCAAAAATTCTACCAGGGAATGCCTAAAGCTGACAAACACTTTCAGAAATGTGGCTGGATACAAAATCAACTCAAAAAATAAGTAGCCCTCCTGTATACAAAAGACAAAAGTGCTGAAAAAGAAATTAGGTAAACAACACCCTTCACAATAGTCAAAAGGACATAAAGTATATTGGTGTGATCCTAACCAAGCAAGTCAAAGACTTGTATGAAAAAATTTCAAGTCTCTAAAGAAAGAAATAGAAGAAGATATCAGAAGATGGAAAGATCTCTCATGCTCATGGCTTGGCAGAATTAACATAGTAAAAATGGTCCTTTTACCAAACGCAATTTACAGATTTAATGTAATTCCCATTAAATTACCAACACAATTCTTTACAGACCTTGAAAGAAAAATTCCCAACTTCATATGGAATAACAAGAAACCCAGAATTGCTAAAATAATCTTCCATAATAAAAGATCTTCTGGGGGTATCTCCATCCCTGATCTCAAGCTGTACTATTAGAGCAACAGTAGTAAGAACTACATGGTACTTCCATAGACACCAACTAGTGGATCAACAGAATTGGATAGAAGTCTCAGAAATACACCCACACACTATGGACTCCTGATTTTTGACAAAGATGCCAAAAACCATACATTGGAAAAAAGAGAGCATCTTCAACAAAAGGTGCTGGTCTAACTGGATGTCTACATGTAGGAAAATGCATAAAGATCCATATTTATCACTCTGCATAAAATTAAAGTTCAGGTGGATCAAAGACCTCAGGATAAAACCAGACATACTAACTCTGTTAGAAGAAAAAGTGAGGAAGAGCCTTGAACTCATTGAAACAGGAGACAACTTCCTGAACAGAACTTCAACAGTACAGGTTCTAAGAGCAACAATAAATAAATGGGACCTCATGAACCTGAAAAACTTCTATAAGTCAAAGGAAACTGTTGTCAAAACAAAACCACTGCCTGCAAGTTGGGAAAGGATCTTCACCAACCCTATATCTGACAGAAGGTTAATATCCAGTATTTATAAAGAGTTCAAGAAGTTAAACACCAATAAATCAAGTAACCCAAATTAAAAAATGGGGTACAGAGCTAAACAGATAATTCCCAACAGAGGAATATAGAATGGCAGAGAAACACTTAAAGAAATGTTCAACATTCTTAGTCATCAGGGAAATGCAAAACAAAACCACCCTGAGATTTCACCTTACACCCATCAAAATGACTGAGACAAATAACTCAAGTGACAACTCATGCTGGATAGGATTTGGAGAAAGGGGAACCCTCCTTCATTGATGGTGGGAATGTAAACTTATACAACCACTTTACAAATCAACCTGACACTTTCTCAGACAATTAGGAAGAGCGCCTCCGCAAGATCCAGCTATACCACTCCTAAGCATATATCCAAAAGGCGTTCAAGTATACAACAAGGACATCTACTCAACTATGTTTGTAATAGCTTTATTTGTAAGAGCCAGAAGCTGGAAACAGCACAGATGGCCCTCAGTTGAGGAATGAATTCAGAAATTGTGGTATATTTATATTATGGAATATTACTCAGCAATGAAAATCAAGGAAAACATGAAATTTGCAGGTAAATGGTGGGAAATGGAGAAGATCATCCTGAGTGAGGTATCCCAGAAGCAGAAAGACTCACAGGGTGTATACTCACTCATAAGTGGATATTTGATATAAAATATAGGACAAAAATACTAAAATCTGTACACTTAAGGAAGTTAATCAGGAAGGAATATGCTGGCTAAGATGCTCAAACCCCATGCAGAAAGGCAAAGAGGATGAACATCAGATGAGGGAGAGAACAGGGAAAGGACAGGAGCCTACCACAGAGAGCCTTTGAAAGGCACTACCCTGCAGGGTATCGAGGCAGATTCTGAGACTCATAGCCAAACTTTGGGCAAAGTGCAGGGAATCTTATGGAAGAAGTGGGAGATAGTAAGACATGGAGAGGACGGGAGCTCCACAAGGACAGATACAGTTCCAAAAATTCTGGACACAGTGGTCTTTTTGAAACTGGTGCTCCACCAAGGACTACTAATGGAGATGGCCTGAAATCCCTGCACAGAGGTAGACTACGGCAGTTCATTATCCAAGTGGGCTTCATAGTAATGGGGACAGGGACTGTCTCTGACAGGAACTTATTGGCATGCTCTTTGATCACCTCCCCCTGAGAGGGGAGCAGCCTTGCCATGCCACAGAAGAAGACAATGCAGCCACTCAACTGATAGATTAGGATTAGAGTGAAAAGGAGGAGGACCTCCCTTATCAGGGGACTGGGAGAAGCACAGGGGTGGGGAAGATGGAGGGAAGGATTGGGAGGGGAGGAAGGAAGGAGGTACAGGGGGAATACAAAATAAATAAATAGTTATAAATAAAAATTAAAAAGAAAACAATAAAATTTTGAAAGATATTTTAAGAACTATGCTGTTACACATATTTTCAAACTTTGCAAATATTGATAGATATCAGTTATTGCTCATAAATAATAAATAAATAAGAATTGAGGAAGGATACTTCATACTAATCAAAGGAAAATTCCACCAAGATGGCATCTGTATTCTGAGCAACAATGCCCCAAATACAAGGACACCCACATTTGTAAAAGAAACATTAATAAAGCTTAAAGAACATATCAATTACCAAACATTAATAGTGGGAGATGTCAACATGTCACTACCATCAAGGGACAGTGCAATGGAAAAGAACTTAAACTGAGAGATAATGACACTAATGGATATCATGAATCAAATGGACCTAACAGATATCTAGAGAATTTTTAAACCCAAAAAGAAAAGAATATATCTTCTTTTAGCACCTCACAGACCCTTCTCCAAAACTGACCATACAGTAGGTCACAAACCAGGCCTCAAAAGATACAACAAGACTGAAATAATATCTTGTATCTTATCAGACTATGATGGACTAAAGATGAACCTCAACAATAACAGAAATAATAAAAAGCCTACACACACGTGGAAACTGAACAACTCCTACTCAATGAAATCTAGGTCAGGAAAGAAATAAAGAAAGAACTTCCTACAGTTCAATGAAAATGAATGCACATCATACCTAAACTCGTGGGATGCAATGAAAGCAGTCCTAAGAGGACTTTTAATAGCACTAAAGGCCTTTATAAGCTATTGGAGACATCCCATACAAGCAACTTAATGGCACACCTGAAAGCCCTAGAAAAAAAGATGCAAACACACCCAACAGGAGTAGACCACTAGGAATAACCAAAGTCAGGGCTGAAATCAATAAATTAGAAACAAAGAGAATAATTCAAAGAATCAACGAAACCAAGAGCTAGTTCTTTGAGAAAATAAAATATATAGACAAACTCTTAGCCAAACTAAATAAATGGCAGAAAGACACTATCCAAATCAACAAAGTCTGAAAGGAAGAGAGAGAGATAACAGACACTGAGAAAATCCAAAGAACTATTAGCTCTTATGTCAAAAGCCTATATGCCACAAAATTTGAAAAATCTAAATGAAATATAAAATTCTTTTGTTAGATTCCACTTACCAAAGTTGAATCAAAATCAGGTAAAGATATTAAATAGTCTTATACTGCCTAAAAAAAATGGAAGCAGCCATCAAAATCCTTCCAACAAAAAAAAAAAAAAAAAAAAAGCCAAGTGCGAGATGATTTCAGAGCAGAATTCTACAAGACCTTCGATGAAGAGTGAAAACTGATATTCTTCAAATTATTCCACAAAATAGAAATGGACACAACATGACCAAACTCCTTTTGTAAGACAACAGTCACCTTGATAAATCCTCAAAGACCCCAAAATAGAAAGAGATCTTGAGACTAATCTCTTTTATGAACAATGATGCAAAAATACTCAATAAAATAATCACAAACCAAATCCAAGAACATACCAAAAATATCATCCAACATGACCAAGTAGGCTTCATCCAAGGCATGCAGGAATGGTTCAATATATGGAATCTTAATCCATCATATAAACAAATTAAAAAAAGTACAGGATCATTTTCTCATAAGCCAAAAAAGCATTTGATAATATCCAACAGTTATTCTTGTTTAAAGTCTTGGAGAGACTGGGGACAGAGGCACAGATCTAAAAATAGTAAAGACAATGTACAGCAATCCTATAGCTAACATCAAACTAAATGGAAAGAAAGTTAAGTCAATTCCACTGAACTCAGGGACAAAACAAGGCCACACACCCTCTCCAAATCTCTTCAATACACTACTCAATGTCCTATCTAGGACAATAAGACAACTAAAGGAGATCAAGGGGATACAATTTGATAAGGAATAAGTCAAAGTATTGTTCTTCACAGATGATATGACAGGTAACAAAAGTGACCCCAAAAATTCTACTGTAGGGAACTCCTACAGTTGAAAGTGGTTGGATATAAAGTTAACTCAAAAAAAAATTAGTTGCACACCTGTATGCAAAAGACAAATGGACTGAGAAAGAATTAGGAAAACAACACCCTTCACAATAGGCAGGAAAAAAAACTGACGTATCTTGGCGTTATCCTCAACAAGCCAGTGAAAAACCTATATGAAAAAAGCAAAACAAAACAAAACAACAACTTCAAGACTCTGAAGAAAGAAATTGAAAAAGATACCAGAAAATAGAAATATCTCTCATGCTCATGGAGCAGTAGGATCAACATAGTAAAAATTGCCATCTTTCCAAAAAACAATCTACAGATTCAATAATATCCCCATCAAAATATCAACACAATTCCCTGGACCTTGAAAAAACAATTCTCAGCTTTATATGGAAAAATAAAAATTCCAGAATAGCTAAAATAATCCTGTACAATAGCAGATCTTCAGGAGGTATCCCCACCCCTGCTCTCAAGCTTTACTATAAATCAATAGTAATAAAAACTGCATGGTACTGGAATAAAAACAGACTGGTGGATAAATGGAATTAAAGTGAAGGCCCATAAAAAAAATCCACACACCTATGGACATTTGATTTTTGTCAAAGAATCCAAAACAATGCAATCGAAAAAGGACAGCATCTTCAACAAATGGTGCTGGTCTAACTGGAAGTCCACATGTGGAAAGACAAAAATAGATCCGTATTTATCACCCTGCACTAAACTAAAGTTCAAGTTGATCAAAGACTTCCAACATAAAACCAGATATGCTAAATGTGTTAGAAGAAAAATTGGGAAAGAGCCTTGATCTCATTGGCATAGAAGATAACTTCCTAAACAGAATACCAAGAGCACTGGCTCTAAAATCAACAATTAATAAATAGGATCTCATGAAATGAAAAGATTCTATGAAGCAAAGAACTTTGTCAATAGAACAAAATGACAACCCACAGCCTGAGAAAGACATTCTCCAACCCTACAAACAACAGAGAGCTCTCTAAAGAGCTCTATAAATTAAACTCCAACAAACCAAATAATGCACTTTCAAACTAGGGTACAGAACTAAACAGAATTCTCTACAGAGGAATATCAAATGGTGGAAAACAAATAAATGCTCAATATCTATAGTCATCATGGAAATGCAAATCAAAACTACACTGACATTCTATCTTAAACCCATCATGGCTAAGAAAAAAAACCTGAAATGACAGCATGTGCTAGTTAGAATCTGAAGAAAGAGGAACACTCCTCCATTGCTGGTGTGAGTGCAACTTATACAACCACTTTAGGAATCAATCTGATACTTTCTCAGACAATTGGAAATAGTATTACTTCAAGACCCAGCTATACCATTCCTGGGCATATAACAAAAAGATGCTCCACCATTTAACAAAGACATTTGTTCAACTATGTTCATAGCATCTATATTCATAAATAGCCAGAATTGTGAAACAACCTACATGTCTCTCAACTGAACAATGGTGACAGAAATTGTGGTATATTTAATAATGCAATGCTACTCATGTATTTAAAATAGGAAACCATGAAATTTTCAGGCAAGTGGATAGAACTACAAATGATTATCCTAAGTGAGGTAACCCTGAAGCAGAAAGACATGCATGGTATATAATCTTTTGTAAGTGGATAATAGCCAGAATACAGAATAAATGTACTACAATCCACAGACCTAAAGGAGCTAAATAAAAAGGAGGGCCCTATGAAGGATGCTCAATTCTCATTCAAAAGGGCAAATAGAATCGACACCAGAAGTGACTAAAGAGAGGGAAGAGAGTGAGAGCTTAACATACATGTCCTCTGAAAGTCTCTACCCAGCAGGGGTTCAAACAAATGCTAAGACTCACAGCCAAACTTTGAGCAGAGCACAGGGGGGTCATAGGAAAGTCTTGGGGGATAGAAAGACCCATAGCTGGCAGGACCTCCATAAGAAGACCAAAAAGGACAACATATCTGGGCCCATGGGGATTTGCAGAGATTGATGGACCCACCAAAGACCATTCATGAAGAGGAACCAGACCTCTGCTCAGATGTAGCTGATAGGCAGCTCAGTCTCCATGTTCAATCCATAGTAAGGGGAGAAGGTGCTGGCTTTGACAAGGACTCTGTTGTATGCTATTTGATCATTTCCCCTTGGTGGGGGGCATTGCTATGCCACAGAGGAAGAGGATGCAGGAAGTCCTAGTGAGACTTGATAGCCTGGGTTCAGATGGTAGGAGAGGAGGGTTCCCTGTATCTGAGATATAGGAAGTGGGATAAGGAGGAAAGAAGAATGGATGGTGAGACAAGGAAGAGTCAAGGGAGAAGATTACAATTGGAATGTTAAGTGAAGAAATTATTTTTTAATTTAATTAATTTATTTATTACAATGTGTTCACTTTGTATCCTTGCCATAGCCCCCTCTCTCATCTCCTCCCAGGCCCACCCGCCCTCCTTCATCTGCCACTATGCCCTTTCTCTAGTCTCCTAATTGAGGAGGAACTCCTTCCCTTCTAGCTTATCAGGTCTCATCAAGGATGGCTGCATCATCTTCCTCTGTGGCCTTGCAAGGCTGCACCAACCAGGAGGATGTGATCAAAGACTCGAGTTCATGTCAGAGAATAAATAACAAAAAAACAAATTTAAATTAAAAAATAAATTGAATGTGAATAAAACAAACAAATAAAATAAAAAAAAAATACAACAGGTAAGAAGAGCGTCACACACCTACAATTCAATGACTTGGAAAGCTCAGATAGTGTTAGTGTCATGAATAAATGGCATCCTCAGAAATTAAATATACTCCCTGCCAAATTTCAAATGCAAGATATTGATGAAGATCAACACAATAACCTATGCTTACATATACAAAACAAAAGAAAATAAATACCTAAAACTCTATATTCCATGCTCAGCAGCCAATGATGGTGATGTTGATGCCAGGCATGTTGGCCTAGATTTAAGCCCAACACTCGACTGAAGTTAGAGCTGTAAGTTCAAAACCAGCCTGGTCTACATACAGACTTTCAGGAAACATCCAGGAACTCTGGGACATTATGACAACACAACATGCTGATAATCAGATTAGATGAAGAAGGATGAGATCAAAGGTCCAGAAGATATTTTCAACAAAATCATACAAGAAAAATTTCTCAACCTAAAGAGGAAGATGTCTATCAAGGCACAAGAAGCATACAAAATACCAAAGACAGTGGACAAGAAAAGAAAGTCCTCTTAACAGAGAATAATCAAAACTCTAAATATACAGAACAGAAGAAAGAATATGAAAAGCTGCAACTGAAAACAAACAAACAAAGCAAACTAACCAAACAATCTGACAAACCAAAACAAACAAAAACCAACCAAAAAAGAAAAAAAGGCAGATCTATTGGAATTAATCCTGTATTCTCAGTAAAAATGCTTAGACAGAGTGCTTCTGACTCTAAAAAACTGCAGAAGCCAATACAAATTACTAAATATGCCCAGAAACTTTCAATCAGCAAATGGGGAAAATAAGATGTTCCATAAAAAGGTCAATTTTAAATAATATGTATCTATAAATACAGCCCCACTCAAGGTGCTAAAACCACCACCACCACAAAAATAACAATCACTGTTCAATGATATCTCCTAATACCATTGACCCAAAATCACCAATAAAAAGACACAGGCTCACAAAACAGATGATAAAACAGAATCCAACCTTCATCTAAGTACATCAAACACAGTTTCACATCAAGATAGACATTATCTCAAGGTAAAGGGTTGGAAAAAATATTCCAAATAAATGGACAAGAGTATCAAGCTCATATAACAATTGTAATATCTAACAAAAAAGACTTCAAAAAATAATTAATCAAAAGATGGAAAAGGATTTATATGTTAAAAATAAACATCCAGCAATATAACATTTCGATACTTAACATTTATGCTCCAAACATAAGAGAACCAAAGTTATTAAAGAAACCCTTCTGCAGATTGCATCACATCCTGGCCCTCATAACTGATAGGGGAAGACTTCAATATATCACTCTCACCAATGGACAGGTCCTCCTGACCAAACTGAACAGAGAAATGCTCCAGATAACTAACATCAAAACACTACCCAAATGATGTTTACAGAACATCCACCTAAGCACAAAAGATTGTTCCCTCTTCTCAGCAACTCATATATTATTCTCCAAAATTGATGATATACTTGAACAGTGGAAGTCTCAAAAGATATGAGAAACTTGCAATAACCTGCATCCTATCAGACCACTAAGGTTTAAAGCAGCACATCACCAATAACAAAATCAATAGAAAGCTTACAAACTCATAAAAAATTGAACAACACTCTATTGAATAAAAAATGGATCAAACTGAAATAAAGAAAGAAATTAAAGAATTTCTATAAGTCAATGAAATGAATATCAAAACTCATAGTACACAACGGAATTGTTGACCAGAAGACAGTTCATAGCACTAAGTACATTCAGAAAAATAATCAGAAATATCTCTTAGTAGCAACTTAACAGCACACCTAAATACTCTAGAACAAAAAGAAGTAAACATAACTAAAAGGAGTAAACAGTGAGAAACTACTGAACTGTGTCTTCACTGGTAAAACCAAATGTTTCCACTGGAAAAGAAAGGTGGATCCTATCAAAATTGATCATGATTAGATTTGAATAGTAGAAATCTTCTGAATAAGCAGAGATATCTGTTCATCAGACAGTGTGGTCATTCAGTCCAAACTAACTTAATAAAGACTACTGTTCATCAGACAGTGTGGTCATTCAGTCCAAACTAACTTAATAAAGACTAAAGTTTTCTTCTTAAAAAAAAAGAAAGATACATTTGTTGTTTCATATTAAAAACAGTTAAGAGGTGTAAAATGTTTGAAGTAAATTCAAAGGTATAAACTTGTTTGAGATGGAATAACTTGGAGTGAATAAGAAATTTGAGCATCGTGGTGATAGACCATGCATTTAATCCCAGCAGAGACAAGCAGTTCTCTATTATTTAGTTGTTTTCTAAATTCAGGAGTTACAATGACAGGCTGTTGGTGGTTCATAGCCCTAATCCCAGCATTTGGGAGCCACATGCCTTTTACATACCACCTGGGGGGCAGAGGCAGGTACATAGGATTTACAGTGGTTTTATTTAAAAGCTGCTTGTAAAAGGCAGGCTGAAAATCAAAGCGAATGCCCTTTATTATCTAGAATAAATACACTTTAAGGTATATTTGTAAACTTTCAAAGATTTTTTTAACTTTAATTGAGATACTATACTTTTTCTATTTTCAAAAAATCATTTGCCCTATAAAAGATATAACATGCCTAAAAAGGTACAACCCTCACCCCGGAATTAGGGATGGGGTATGGTTTTGATTTAATCTTTTCAGGAGAAAAAAATCATCCAACTAAAGTATATGGAGACCACTGGACACATGAAACTCTTGAAGAAAATGACAGATCACCAAAAGAAAATGTCAAAAGCGAAGGAGTAAACTGGCCAACTGGTATCACTCACCTTCATGTTGTCTCTTCTACCTTCTACAGACATAAGTGCAAATTGTCTTTATGTGATTGCTAAAGAACAATCCAAAATCTCTATCTCATATCAGAAAAGCCACCTGGTAAGAAACAGAGGAAAACAGAAAAATAAGGGATGATTCTATTGTCATGAATCTCATAATCTTCTGGCATAATGTGACTTCTGTACTTACCACAAACTTCAATAATCAAGAATGTGTACAGTGTTTGTGAAAGTATGAGGGAGTGAGAGAAAAAGCAAAAAACATAAGCCTAAAATATAGTCAAGTTTACATGAAAAGATGTAATGAACTCTAGCATGAAAAATGTGCACTGGACCAGAGATACCTTTGATTTTCTAATTAATACAAATTAAATAAACACAGATTTCAGAACTGCTACAAGACAAACACAAAGTGACACCTAAACTTTTATGTTTCTGACCCTTCAGCTACTACTAACCTCCTTTACAGAGAGTCATTTTGCTCTGGATCTCTCTTAGAAAATGGAGGTGATCATAAAGCTGGGCTATGGCTTGCAGTCCCTCATGTCTCCTTGTGGGTTCAGGCACAGCCCAGCCCTTGCCAACACTCACACACAAAAAAAATTTGGAGAATATTTTAGTTTCTGTTTCCTGCTGCATGAATTATGTCACAATATGTGGAATCTTTCCTATCCACTTATTTAAAACGAGGCACACCTGACAAAATTTTGCATCTCAGAAGTTCCTTTTGTACCCTGGAATTGAATTTCCTTAAATCACGCCATTGTGACTGGTGTTAGTTGAAAGGTTAAAAAAAAAAAAAAAAAAAAAATAAGTATTGATGAGAGAGACCACCACCACTTCTTTTCTTCCAGTTTCAAACGAGTTGTAAAATTTCTTATGCAAAGCTCTATGTGGATACAACATTCATCATTTCTAGAAATGAGACCTTCAGTTTTCCAATCTGTCCACTGCAAAACCAATGCCTGGGTGTGCACACTAGATAGTGATATTATAAGCACCACAACTTTCTACTGCCCAGGCCACAAAGTCCACACTTCTCTGGAGAATCAAGAAGGGTTGGAGGCCAAGGGATTCTGCCGAGATCACCACATGGAGACCAACAGAACCACAGCCTAAACCACAGTCTGAACCACAGTCCATCTTGTTCAAAGCATATCAGGCTGTGATAGCTCAGCAACCTGCTCTTCCTGACCTGGGGACAATGGCTCCACACTCAACATGACATGGTCTGGTCTCACTCACAGCGATTTAGAGCTACATCAGAGGAAAATCCCAGAACAAACTCATAAACTACCTCCCACTGTTGCTCCTGACTGTTACGCCTTCCCAGAGTTTCTCATTAGCTTGAACAATAGAGCTGAGTCTCAGGACAGTAGTAGCTCCTCTACCAGTGGATCAAATATCAAATGATGCTGATAGCAGAGGCATTCAAGCTTTGCCCTAAACCCTATGGGCACACAGAACCCTAGTGTTATTATAAAAGAATGAAAATCCCAATTTTTCGATTTTAAACCCTTCTAGTTCAGAGAGGCAGAGAAAGCACCCATCTGACCATCCTACTCATTTCAACTCCAAGAGTAAAAAGCCCCAAAAGCTCACCAGTTCAGATGACAGATCAGGGGGGATAGGCCAAAGGAACCCAATGCCAAAGGCTTTCTAGCTCAAAGCTCAAAAATCCGAAAATTTACCATGTTAAAACTCCTTCCACTTTTACACTCTGTCTTAAATACATTTCAGCTGAAAGTTCCACTTACTCTTTAATCTCTGTCAGCTGGCTTCTTGCTTTGCCTCTTGATATAGATTAACATTATTTAATCCTGTGCACAGAGAGCTTTTGAATTAAAGGTATGTTCCAGGGCTGACGGAACCATACCATAATCACCTGTTTAGAATAAAAAGAAAGTTCTTGGAATTAAGGTTTGTGTTAGGGCTCAACCATACCAAACAAAGCACAGGTTTTTATACTTCACAATCTAAGGGATCACACTGGGATCAAATATCCTGCAACAACCTCATGTTGGAAACGTTTTAAAATACAGTCTTCCACTTTCCCAGGGCACCTGCTCATCTTCCAAGATAAAGGTCATTTATTTTGCACATTCCATTACATGATCAGTGTCCAGTGCAATCATCTCTAACTCATAGTTGGGAAGTCCTTCACCCAAACTTCAGTCAAAGCCAAACAGTAACAACCTTTAAAAAAAAAAAAGGCCATGAATTTGAATGAAATGAGTAGTAAATGAGAGCTCAATGAAAATGAGAAATAAAACAAAAAGGATAAGGCTGTACCTAGGAATGTTAGAGTAGAAAGTTTATTTATAGATAGATGAGAGAACATAGTCAGACACAGGGAAATCTGGGACAGTCTAGTGTTGACATGGCCCCAAGCTATGTGAGATGAGAGGAGAGAGGGAAGTGCAGAGCCAGAACAAAGGGCCAGGAGAATAAATGATAAATGAAAAAGACCAGGTAATCAAAACGGTTAGAATACATAAGGAAAGACAGCTGGGAGGAGGGCAGCTCAACTCCTGGGCTAGAAATCTGTGTTTGACATCCATACCTTGTAACAGGTAAGGACTGAGGGATGCTGGTAGAACCTGACAGCCACGTCTATTTGATTGTTAAGTAGGCACCTTAACCATTCATCCCAGCATTTGAGACATAAGTGTAGAGAGGATTGAAAAGGTTGAAATGATTTCTTGATAATCTCAAAAATTATTTTTAAAAGTTGAAAATGGCTTTATGGTCCAATAGTCTTCAGGAAATTCAAGTATATATTAGAGCACACAATCTGTTACTCACATCTTTTCTCTCAGGTTGTGCATTTTCAAATGGAGGGAGGGAAAAGCATTCCTGTTAGGCACTACAACACCGCTTTGTCGAGATCTTCTTTGTATTTGAACTAGTGTAAGTGTGGAAATTTGCTTTCCAGAAACAAGTTCAGCAACTAATCCATATTCTTGACTCTCTTTGTGTATGACTCCCAGCCCTAAGTGTACACTTTACACTTTTAATGACCATCTAATATTGATTACCTGACTCATTGCCATCTTCCCTCCTCTCCCTCCCTTTCTGTGTTGTGACAACACCAGCTTCAAGTAGGTCAGGGAACTCAAATTCTTACACAGGTCCCTCTTTATTTATAATCACCAACCTCCAAACAAACAAACAAAACCCAGGGAGGTTAGTGGACACATTCACTGATCTCTTTTACTTCACACTTACTAGTCAGGGCACACCTGAAAAGAGTTGCAGGATTATGTTCTAGGCACTGGGCAGTAGAGGTAGCATTCAGTGTTTAAATAAAGTGTAAACTACATAACATGTGAAAGACTGATCTATAGGAGACATTGCTTTAAACAAAAACAAAAATCAAAGCACTAGAGAAAAAGGAATGAAATTATTAAAGACTGGGATTATCAAAGAATATTAACTAATAAGAGACTAGAGCAGTGATGCATCAACAAAGTAAAATTTAATAATACCAACAACTGACTTATTTATTATTTATTTATTTATTATGTATACAGTATTCTGCATACATGTACACTTGCATACCAGAAGAGAGCACCAGATCTCATTATAGATATTGTGAGCCACCATGTGGTTGGTGGTAATTGAACTCCTGACCTCTGAAAGAGCATCCAGTGCTCTTAACCTCAGAGTTGAAAAAGAAAACACACAGGCATACTGGCTTTGAAAAACACAGGCCATTCTCTTGTAGAGGGAAAGCCATTAATTAAGATACTGTTTGATGTTGTCCCTGTCTACAATATTAGCTGCTGAGACCTGTAACCTGACAGACACAGCTGTAGCCAATAGCCTGTGTCTCATATTTGAACTGACAGAACTGTGTCAATGAGGATTGTACATATGGGCCCAGGACAGTCCCTTAATTCAAAATTCAATATTCACTGGATCAAGCTACCTGACCCAAATTGAACACCCACCAATCTGGTCTTTTTTCTTTCACATTCATGAATTAATAAATACATGTTTGAAAATTACAAATTTAAAAAATCCTCATCCTGCCACATTTCTAGATAATCCTGGTGAGCAAACATGTGTATCCCCAGATCCTAATCTCTAACAGGCCTGGCTCACAACCATATATAATGAAATCTGGCACCCTCTTCAGCGTGCAGTTATAAATGCAAATACAACATTGTATACATAATAAATATTAAAACAAAACAAAACATTTTGTGCTTTTGTTTTTTTTGCAGACTTCTTAGCATGTCCATGGTGGTTGACAATCTTCTATAGCTCCTGTTTCCCTGTTTTGGGAAATATGATACTATATGACCTCCTGGGATATAATGCACACATGTGGTATCCATATATATATACAAGTAAAATACTCTTATCACTCATCTATGCAAAGATTAAAATACCCCCCTCAAAAAAAGAAAAGGTGAGTGGGCGTAGTGGCACACACTGGATCTCTCTGAGTTTGAGGTCATCCAGTCTGCAGAGCTAGTCCAGTCCAGGTAAAGCTACACAGGGAAACCATATCTTGAAAAGCAAAACAAAAACAACAACAAAACAAATACAAACAAACAAACAAAAAGATCATAAAGCAAGTGTGTTGAAACATGCCTGTAAATGGAGCGTTAGGAAAGTCAGGAAGGAAGGTCAACCTGGACTATATTAAACTATGTCTCAAAAATAAAACAGCAGCAACAACAACAAAACTGCACAAGACTCTGAGTGACTGGGATGCTTTGGGGCATTGACATTTTTTATCTTAATTTCTGGCTACATAGGAAGCTATTGAGGAGTGTATTTGTTTGAATGAAAATGACACCTATAGTCTCATATGTTTGAAAATATGGTACCCTGTTGTTGGAACTGTTTTGGAAAAATTACGAACTGTGATCTTGTTGAAGAGGTGTGTTACTGTGGGTGGGCTTTGAGGTTTTAAAATCCCACATTATTCTCAGTTAGCCCTTTGTTTCATACTTGTAGATTAGGATGTAAGCTCTTAACCACTGTTCTCTCCGGTGCTCTGCCTGCCATACCTGTCTGCCTCCATGGTCCCTTCCATAATGGTCATGGACTTACCCTTTGAAACTCTAAACTCTAGATACCCAAACAACTGATTTTTCTATAAGCAGCCTTCGTCATGATATCTTAGCACATTGATAGAAAAGTAGCTAAGACAAGGGGTTTGAAAACAGGAGAGAAATGCTTTGAGGTACACTTATCTCAAAGATCCTTTTGTCCTGTCAAATTAATAGTAAGATTTCAGAAATTTCAGGTCTCACAGCACCTTAACCCAGAAGGCTGAGCCCTCTCGGGTGGGGCGGGGGAAGAGCTTTCGAGAGCTTCCATTGTCAAGTGTGATGGAAGCGCCATTGCTATGACTACAGATGCTGAAGGGAAATCGCTGAGCTCCTCCAGGGCCTGGTGGGCAGTGGTGGCTAGGGCGGCAATGGGAACTCTCTTCCTGGGCGCAGTGGCAGCGGTCATGGTTTGGCTACTGGAGTACTTCATAGTGGTAGGTTGAGACCAGGAGAAGCCAGGTAAGGTTGTGGGGCAGGCGACGCCTGAGCTCCGCCTCCGCCCCCAGGCTCCACCTCTGCCCCCGGGCTCTGCCTCCGCCCCGGGCTCCGCCTCCTCCTCAAGCTCTGCCTCTGCCTGTGTTCCTCCTCTGCCCTGGGCTCCTCCCTCTGCCCCAGGGCTCTGCCACCGCCTGGCTCTGGGTTCTTCTTCCCTCTCCCGGGAGATAATTCAGCCCATCCAGTTGAAATTTCAAACTTTTCTGGAATAACTTCAACCATCACAACAGAAACATCAACCATGGCAGGTGAAATTTCAGCCACCTCAAAGTTCAGTCTTTGTAGGCAAAAATTCAACCATCTGAGATCAAATTTCATTGCAGGTAACATTTCAACCATCGCAAGAGAGACATCAAACATCACAGGTGACATTTCAGTCACCTCCCAGGAAAGTTCAACCATCACAGGAGATAATTCACCCTATGAGGTGAAATTGGAAATTTGCTGGAAATACTGCAACCATCTCAATGGAAATGTCAACCATCGTGAGGTGAAATTTCAGCTACCTCAAAGGAAACTTCAACTATCAAGTGTGTAAATTTTATCTTTACAAGAAAAACATCAACAATCCTGGGTGAAAATTCAAACATTACAGGGGTTATTTCAGCGATGGCACAGGAAAGTTCAGTCTTTGCAGGTAAAAATTTAACAATCTCAGGTGAAACTTCAATCTTCACAGGAAAAACTCAACCACTGGTAGTGACAAGTGAACCATCACAAGAGAGACTTCCAACATCACAGGCAACATTTCAGTCACATCACAGGAAAATCCAAATATCACAGGCGGTAAGCCAGGCAAGCCAGGTGAAATTTCAAATAGGTCAGGAAAAGCATCAACCATCACAAAGGAAACTTCAACCATCACAGGTGAAGTTTCAGCCACCTCTTGGACACTTTAACTGTCAAGGGTTCAAATTTTATTTTAAGAAGAAAAATGTCAACAATCCTAGGTGAAACTTCAACCATCACAATTGAATTTTCAGCCACCTCAAAGGAAACTTTCAACTATCGAAGGTGCCATTTTAAACTTTGCAGGAAAAAAAGTCAACCATCCCAAGTGAAGCATCAACCATTACAGGCAAAATTTCAGCGATGGCTCAGGAAAGTTCATGCTTTGCAGGCGAAATTTCAACCATATCAGGCAAAAATTCGCCTTTCACAGGTAAGAGGTCAACCACCGCAGATGACATTTCAACCATCGCAAGAGAGACCTCAAACATCACAGGCGACATTTCAGTCACCTCCCTAGAAAGTTCAACCATCACAGGCGATTATTCAGCCTACATAGGTGTACTTTCAAACTTAGAGGAAAAACTTCAACCATCACAATGGAAACTTCTACCATCACTGGTGAAATTTCAGCCACCTAAAGGTAACTTCAACTATCAAGGGTGCAACATTGACCTTTACAGGAAATCTTTAACCATCCAAGGTGAAACGTCAGCCGTTACAGGGAAGATTTCTGCGATGGCACAAGAAAGTTCAGTCTTTGCAGGTGAAAATTCAACAATCTGAGGTCAAAGTTGAATCTTTACATGGAAAAGGTCATCCATGGCAGGGGAAATTTCAACCATCCCAAGAGAGACTTCAAAGATCACAGGCGACATTTCAGTCACATCACAGGAAAATAGAAATATCACAGGTGATAAGACAGGCAAGCCACAATTGAATAATTTTGAGCTTCATAGAGAATTATGACATTACAATTGACTTGTGACATCACAACGATACTATTGGTATATCACAAACACATTGTGACATCACAATGCTACTATTGTGACATCGCAAGGGAATTATGACATCACAATTCTACCAGTAGGACATTACAATCTCATTGTGATACCACACTGGTTTTATTGTGACATCCCTGGAGAATTATAACATTACAATTGAATGGTTACATCACAATAGTAACTATGATAACATAATTGTATTATGATATTTCAGTGTACTATTCTCTATTCACAATGGTATTCTGATATGAGAAAGGTAGTATTAGGACCACAATGGAGTGATTGTGACTTTTTAATTGACTTGTGACATGAAAATATTAGTATTGTGACATCACAATAGTACTTTGATATCACAGTGGTACTATACCCTAGTCATAATGGAATTATGACATCACAATGGTGCTATTGGGATAACAGAAACACATTGTGACAACACAATGCTAAAATTGTAACATTGGAAGAGTATTATGTCATCACAACGGTACTAGTAGGACATCAGAATGGTATTGACATCACAATAGTTCGAATGTGACTTCACTAGAAAATTATGACTTTACAATTGAATTGCGATATCACAATGGTATGATTGTGACATCACAATTGTACTGTAAAATCAAAATGGTACTATTCTGTAGTCAGAATGGCATTATGACTTCAAATGGTACAATTAGGTTATCACAAAACTATTGTGACATCACAATGCTACTATTGTGACATCGCAAGGTAATTAGGACATTACAAAGGTACTAGTAGAATTTCAGAATTGCATTGTGAAAATAATACAAGTAGGACATCATGATCTATTGTGAAAGCACATTTTTGTGTTTGCGACAATACTAGAGCATTTTGACATTACCATTGACTTGAGACATCACAATGGTACTATTATGACATCACAATGCTACTATTGTAACATCTGAAGGGTGTTATGACATAACAATGGTACCCTTAATACTCTTTTGATATTATGACATAACAATGGTACTAGTAGGACTTCACGTTCATATTGTGACATCATAATGGTGTGATTGTGAGAGCCCTAGAAAATTATGACATTACAATGTTATTGTGCAATCCCAGTGGCACTATTGTGACATCAAAATTGTACTATGACATAACAATTATAATATTCTCTAGTCACAATGGCATTATGACATCACAATATTACTATTAGTATAAAACAAAGTCATTGTGACATTGCAATGTTACTATTGTGATATCACAGGAGTATTATGACACAACAATGCTACTAGTAGGATATCACAATCGTACTGTGACATCACAATTGTTCTATATTGACAGCAATAGAGAATAATGATATTACAGTTGACTGGTGACACCACAATGGCAGTATTGTGACATCACAAGTGTACTATGACATCACAATGGTTTGACTGTGACTTCACTAGAAAATTATGACTGTACAATTTAATTGTGATATGACAATGGTATGATTGTGACATCACAATTGTACTATGGCATCACAATGGTACTCTTCTATACTCAGAATTGCATTATGACTTCAAGTGGTACAATTAGTTGTTATATCACGATGCTACCATTATGACATCGCAATGTAATTATGACATCACAAAGGTACTAGTAGAATATCAGAATCGTATTGTGAACTCACCATTGGGCAGTTTTGAGCTTTGCAGAGAATTATGACATTACAATTGACTTGACTTGTGACATCACAACGGTACAATTGGTATATCACAAACACATTGTGACATGACAATGCTACTATTGTGACATCACAAGGTAATTATGACATCACAACTCTATGGGAAGGACATCACAATATGATTGTGACATCACACTGGTTTTATTGTGACATCCCTGGAGAATTATAACATTACAATTGAATGGTTACATCACAATAATAACCATGACTTCATGATTTTATTATAATTTTAAAATGTATGATTCTCTATTCACAATGGCATTCTGATATGAGAAAGGTAGTATTGGGACCACAATGGAGTGATTGTGACATTCCTAGGGAATTATGACATTACAGTTGACTTGTGACATGAAAATGGTAGAATTGTGACATCACAAGGGTATTATGTCATAACAATGATACTAGTAGAACATCACATTCATATTGTGACATCATAATTGTGTGATTGTGACATCCCTAGAGAATTATGACATTACAATCTTATTGTGATATCCCAATGGTACTACTGTGACATCAAACTTGTACTATGATATAACAATTGTAATATTCTCTAGTCACAATGGTATTATGACATCACAATGGTACTATTAGTATAAAACAAAGTCATTGTGACATCGCAATGTTACTATTGTGATATCTCAAGGGTATTATGACATAACAATGGAACTAGTAGGATATCACAATTGTATTGTGACATCACAATGGTTTGATTTTGACAATACAGAATCACGACATTACAATTGAATGGTTACATCACAAAGTACTGTTGTGACATCACAGTTGTATTATGATATCACAATGTACAATTGTCTAGTCATAATGGCCTTATGATATCACAATGATACTATTGTGAAATCACAAGGGAATTATGATATCACAATTGTTCTACCAGTACATCACAATCGTATTGGGATATCACAATGTTACTAATGTGACATTGATAGAGAATTATGATATTACAATTGAATTATGACATTACAATGGTAGTATTGTGGCATAACAATTGTACAATGACATCACAATGGTACTATTCTGTAGTCACAATGGAATTATAATATCACAGTGGTACTATTAGGATATCACAAATACCTTGAGACATCATAATGCTACTATTGTGACATCGCAAGAAGATTATTACATCATAATGGTACTAGTAGGACATCACAATTGTATTTTGACATCACAATGGTTTGATTCTTACATCACTCTAGAACTATGACATTATAATTGAATTGTGACATCACAATGGTAGTCTTGTGACATCACAATTGTACTATGACTTCACAAGGGTACCATTCTCTAGTCACAATAGCATTCTGATATGAGAAAGGTACTATTGGGATATCACAAAGATATTGTGACATGACCATGCTACTATTATGACATACAAAGTGTATTATGACATCTCAATGGTACTAGTAGGATATCACAATCATATTGTGACATCACAATTGCTCAGTTGTGACATGACCAAAGAATCATGACATAACATTTGATGTGACATTACAATGCTACTATTGTGACATCAGAAGTGAATTATGAAATCACAACTGTACTAAT
>JAEOAE010003796.1:0-15394 GCA_036365155.1 Meriones psammophilus
TGAGCAGTGGTAATTCCTGAAAAACACTGGCCATACAGTGACCATAACCAAAAAAGCAGAGGGAGGACTCCTTCAGGAAAAAATCATCTTTCGACCAGGGGACTCTCCCTACCTCAGGACTCCAGGAAGCACAGAAACTGCCGCCAACACCTAAAACAGCCCTAGTGGGTAGGGTCAGTGTAAAGCTCAACCAACAAAGACAGAGCAATATGGCATCTCCAGAACCCAGCCACCAGAGGCGAACAGCCTGGACGCACAGCATAATAGAAAATCAAGAAGATGACCCATCTATGCTGATGAAGAGGATAATGAAACAAATAAAATATGTAAAGAATTAGAGAAGATAAAACCAAAAAGACCATGGCTATCATTAAGAAATGGAGGAAGTTAAAGACAAGCAGATTATAGCCATCCCTGAAGAAATACGGGAAGATGCAGCCAAACAGTTTTTGGCCTTCAGAGAAGAAATAATTAAATCACTGAAAGAAATAAAAGAAACAGTGTTGAAAGAACTAAAAGAAAAAGAGGAAAATACAATCAGACAGGTGAAGGGAAATAAACAAAACAACTCAAGACCTGAAAGATAGAACTGAAAAAATTAAAGAAAACACAAATGGGCGATATAATGGAGAGGAAGAATTTGGGAAGAAAACAGGAACTACAGAGGTAGCATAACCAACAGACTACAAGAGATGGAAGAAAGAATCTCAGGTGTAAAAGATACAATGGAAGAAATCAATGTATCTGTCAAAGAAAATGTTAAATCCAAAAAATTCCTGACACAGACCATCCAAGAAATCCAAGACAATATGAAAAAGACAAAACCTAAGAATAATAGGTATAGAGGAAAAAAGACTCCCTTCTCCAAGGCCCAGAAAATATTTTCAACAAAATCATTGAAGAAAATTTCCCCAAGTTAAAGGAGAGAAGCCAATAAGAATACATGAGGCCTACAGAACACCCAACAAATTTGACCAGAAAGAAAATCCTCCCCACATAATAATCAAAACCATAAGTATACAGAACAAAGTAAAAATACTAAAAGCTGCAAGTGAAAAGGCCAAAGTAACATATATTGTAAACCCATTAGAATCACACCTGACTTTTCTTTTTTTTTGTTTTTTCTTTTGTTTTATTTTTTATTTTATTTCTTTATTTTTTGATTTGTTTTGCTTTTATTTTTTTTATTTTTATTTTTTTTCAATGCAGTTTATTCAGGAACCTTGAACAATCTTCTGACCCTGGGAAAGCCAGCCCACATATTAAATAGCCTCTGGTTAGCAAACCCCAGCGTGCCACAAATCAGCATTACAGATAGGTCCCACATACATGGAAGCAAGCCAGATCCTCAGCCTTAGCCAAAATGGAGTTGTTTTGACAGAGAGCACTCACTATCAGGAAGGTGGAAGGGCGGAAACCAGCTCCATCTTTAAGGCATGGCATTACACAGCTCTCTACAGTTCCCCTTTTTGTTTTAGACACATCAGGCAAGTAGAGGTCTGATCTCTGATATTAGAAATAAATTGGGACTTTGTACCGATGTTCATTTAGGTGTCATCACCCAAAGAGCATCAGACCCGTCTGATACCTTTTTCTCAGAGGCGGGACCTGGGGCATCAACCGCATGCAATCAGACATGCTCTTCTCTGGGATGAAAGCAGCTGACCTGAGTGCAGTGCTTAGCCTCGCATCCTGAGCATAACATTTTAGCTCCCATGCTTGGGGAGACTGTCCTGCTTCAATGGCTGTAAAGGCCTGAATGGTCATGGCTGCATCATGCTGTTGTGAGACTCTAATCTTGCATATACCACAGGCAAACCAGAGACCAACACCAGAAGGCCTGCTAACACTCCCATGCCCACCCATTCCTTCAGATGATTCATGGCTGCAGCAATCCATGATGATAATCCTGTGGCTAGTCCTGCGTCCACTCTGGTAAATTTACCATGACAATGGCCACTCTCAGCTGCTCCATCGTAGTATCGAATTCTCAGTCAATTACCTAAAATATAGCTAGACAATTGTTTAGACAGATTTGCAGCAAAGGAAAAATTCTCATGTTGTATGCTAGTGACTCAACAAGTCCAGCATACTTTCATTGACAGTCAAGTTCAAGCGATTTGCCATAGGGTATCAATTTGCTCCTGCACGAGGTCAATCCTCTGATTGAACACCATCAAGCCTCCTTTTTAGTTGAGCATTAATTCCTTTTTGTACATCTAAGGCATGAGCTACATTGGCTAAAAGATTATTCAGGGTCTGAAGCAGTCTGCACAGTATGACTCTTGGCTAATGCTGCAGTGGTAGCTTCAACAGCCGCCAATGAGATGGCAGTAACAATGGTGGCTGTAATTCCAAGATCCCTTTTCTGTCTGAAGAGAGTCATAGCGTGAGGGCATCAATGGGCACAGGGCACCCAGTGAGGCATGTAGGAGTAACCAGGGCATACCTAAATTCACTAGCATTCCAGCATTGGCAAAAAGCAAGTATCATTACCACAATTACTTGGCTCTATCTGGCTAACAATGAATAAAAATGGGGATATAAACAAACAGGTGTGGGCTTATAGGAAATATTGAGAAGCCTTAACCCCCTCGTTGGAACATCCTGCATCAGTTTTAGAACTAGCAGTGGTGGTGTCCGAGGTCTGAGTAGGTTCAGAGACCATTGCCCCAGGGTGAGAAGTGCTCCCATGTAAATTGACTAACTCCATGTTTTCCTCCACTTTTGAAAGTCATTTAAGGTTCTTAAATTATCTTTTTTTCCTTTTTTTTAAATTTTTCATCAATTACACTTTATTCATTCTGCATCCCCCCATGGCCCCCCTCCCTCCCCTCCCAATCCCACCCTCCCTCCTCCCTCTGCATGCATGCCACTCCCAAGTCCACTGATAGGGGAGGTTCTCCTCTCCTTTCTGATCTTAGTCCATCAGTTCACATCAAAAGTGGCTGCATTGTCCTCTACTATGGCCTGGTAAGGCTGCTCCCCCAGGGGAGGTGATCAAAGAGCAGGCCAGTCAGATTATGTCAGAGGCAGTCCTCTTCCCATTACTATGTAACCCAATTGGACACTGAACTGCCCTGGGCTACATCTGTGCAGGGGTTCTGGGTTATCTCTATGAATAGTCCTTGGTTGGAGTATGAGTCTCTGGGAAGTTCCCTGTGTTCAAATTTTCTTGTTCTGTTGCTCTCCTTTGTGGAGACCCTGTCCTCTCCAGCTCTTACTATTTCCCAGTTCTTACATAAAATTCCATTCATTCTGCCCAGCAGTTGCCCCTCAGGCTCAGCTTCTGCTTTGATAGTCTGCAGGGCAGAGGCTTTCAGAGGCCCTCTGTGGTAGGTTCTAGGTTATTTCCTGTTTTTTCTTCTTCTGATGTCCATCCTCTTTGCCTTTCAGGATTGGGATTGACCATTTAGGTAGGTCCTCTCTCTTGCTTAGTTTCTTTAGATGCACAGATTTTAGTGGGTTTGTCCTATGTTGTATGTCTATATGATTGAGTATATACCATGTGTGTCTTTTTTTGCTTCTGGGACAACTCACTCAGGATGATCCTTTCCAGGTCCCACCATTTACCTGCAAATTTTATGATTTCCTTATTTTTCATTGCTAAGTAATATTCCATTGTATAGATGTACCACAATTTCTGCATCCATTCTTCAGTTGAGGGGCATCTGGGCTGTTTCCAGCTTCTGGCTATTACAAATAAAGCTGCTACAAACATGGTTGAGCAAATGTCCTTTTTGTGTACTTGAGCCTCTTTTGGATATATGCCCAGGAGTGGTATGGCTGGATCTTGAGGAAGCACTATTCCTAGTTGTCTGAGAAAGCGCCAGAGTGGTTGTACAAGTTTACATTCCCACCAGCAGTGGAGGAGGGTTCCCCTTTCTCCACAACCTCTCCAGCATGTGTTGTCACTTGAGTTTTTGATCTTGGCCATTCTGATGGGTGTAAGGTGAAATCTCAGGGTTGTTTTGATTTGCATTTCCCTAATGGCTAATGAGGTTGAGCATTTCTTTAAGTGCTTCTCTACCCATTTGATATTTCTCTACAGAGAATTCTCTGTTTAGCTCTGTTGCCCATTTTTTAAGTGGATTACTTGGTTTGCTGCTTTTCAGCTTCTTTAGTTCTTTATATATACTGGATATGAGTCCTCTGTCAGATAAAGGGTTGGTGATGATTCTTTCCCAATCTGTAGGCAGTTACTTTGTTTTGATGACGGTGTCCTTTGCTTTGCAGAAGCTTTTCAGTTTCATGAGGTCCCATTTATTGATTGTTGCTCTTAGAGCCTGTGCTGTTGGTGTTCTGTTCAGGAAATTTTCTCCTGTACCAATGAGTTCTAGGGTATTCCCCTTTTTTTTCTTGTTGATTTAATGTGTCTGGTTTTATGTTGAGGTCTTTGATCCACTGGGACTTCAGTTTTGTGCAGGGTGATAAGTATGGATCTATTTTCATTTTTCTACATGTAGACATCCAGTTGGACCAGCACCATTTGTTGAAGATGCTATCTTTTTTTCCATTGTATGGTTTTGGCGTCTTTGTCAAATATCAGGTGTCCATAAGTGTGTGGGTTTATTTCTGGGTTCTCAGTTCAGTTCCATTGATCCACCATTCTGTTTCTATGCCAGTACCATGCAGTTTTTATAACTGTTGCTCTATAGTACAGCTTGAGATCAGGGATGGAGATACCTCCAGAAGATCTTTTATTGTAGAGGATTGTTTTAGCAATTCTGGGTTTCTTGTTATTCCATATGAAGTTGAGAATTTTTCTTTCCAGGTCTGTAAAGAATTGTGTTGGCAATTTGATGGGGATTACATTAAATCTGTAGATTGCTTTTGGTAAGATGGCCATTTTACTATGTTTATCAAAGCCATGAGCATGGGAGATCTTTCCATCTTCTCATATCTTCTTCTAATTCTTTCTTCAGAAACTTGAAATTTTTTTCACACAAGTCTTTGACTTCTTTGGTTAGGTCACTCTGAGGTACCTTATGTCATTTGTGGCTATTGTGAAGGGTGTTGTTTCCCTAATTTCTTTCTCAGCCCTTTTGTCTTTTGTATACAGGAGGGCTACTGATTTTTTTTTTAATTAATTTTGTATCTGGCCACCTTGCTGAAGGTGTTTATCAGCTGTAGGAGTTCCCTGGTAGAGTTTTTGGGGTCACTCATGTATACTATCATATCATCTGCAAATAGTGATAATTTGACTTCTTCCTTTCCAATCTGTATCCCCTTGATCTCCTTCAACTGTCTTATTGCTCTAGCAAGGATTTCCAGCACTATGGTGAAGAGATATGGAGAGAGTGGGCAGCCTTGTCTTGTCCCTGATTTCAGTGGGATTGCTTTAAGTTTCTCCCATTCAGTTTGATGTTGGCTATAGGCTTGCTGTATATTGCCTTTACTATGTTTAGATATGTGCCTTGTATCCTGATCTCTCAATACTTTAAATATGAATGGATGTTGGATTTTGTCAAATGCTTTTTCAGTATCTAGGGAGAGTATCATGTGGTTTTTTTCTTTCAGTTTGTTAATATGGTGGATCACATTGATGGATTTCCATATATTGAATCACCCCTGCATACCTGGAATGAAGCCTACTTGGTCATGGTGGATGATATCTTTGATGTGTTCTTGTATTCGGTTTGTGAGTATTTTGTTAAGTATTTTTGCATCAATGTTCATAAGGGGGATTGGCCTGAAATTCTCTTTCTTTGTTGAGTCTTTGTGAAGTTTAGGTACCAAGGTGACTGTGGCTTCATAGAGTGGGTTTGGTAAAGTTCCTTCTGTTTCTATTTTGTGGAATAGTTTGAAGAGAATTGGAGTTAGCTCTTCTTTGAAGGTCTGGTAGAATTCTGCACTGAAGCTATCTGGCCCTGGGCTTTTTTTGAATGGGAGACTTTTGATGACCGCTTCTATTTCTTTGGGGGATAGAGGTCAATTTAATTGATTTACCTGGTCCTGATTCAGCTTTGTTAAGTCAAATAGATCAAGAAAATTGTCCATTTCTTTTAGATTTTCAAATTTTGTGGCATATAGACTTTTGAAGTAAGTCCTAATGATTGTTTGGATATCCTCAGTGTCTGTAGTTATGTCCCCCCCTTTCATTTCTGATTTTGTTGATTTGTTGATTTGCCTTTTAGTTAGCTTGGCTACGGGATTGTCGATCTTGTTGATTTTCTCAAAGTACCAGCTCTTGGTTTCATTGATTCTTTGAATTGTTTTATTTGTTTCTAATCGATTGAATTCAGCCCTGAGTTTGATTATTTCCAGCTGTCTGCTCCTTCTTGGTGTGTCTGCTTCTTCTTTTTCTAGGGTTTTGAAGTGAGCAATTAAGTTGCTTGAATGCACTGTCTCAAATTTCTTCTTGAAGGCACGTAGTGCTATGAACTTTCCTCTTAGCACTGCTTTCATTGTGTCCCACAAGTTTGGGTATGTTGTGTCTTCATTTTCATTGAGTTCTATGAAGTCTTTAATTTCTTTCTTTATTTCTTCCCTGACCCAGCTGTCTTTTAGTAGCAAGTTGTTCAGTTTCCATATGTGTGTAGGCTTTTTTCTATTTCTGTTGTTGTTGAGGTCCAGCTTTATTACATGGTGATCAGACAAGACACAACGGATTATTTCAATCTTCTTGTATCTTTGAAGCTTGCTTTGTGACCAATTATATGGTCTATTTTGGAGAAGGTTCCATGAGGTGCTGAGAAGAAGGTAAATTCTTTTGTGTTTGGGTGTAAAGTTCGGTAAATGTCTGTTAGGTCCATTTGATTCATTACCTCTGTCAGAGATATTGTTTCTTTGTTTAATTTCTGTTTTGTTGACCTGTCCTTTGTTGAGAGTGGGGTGTTGAAGTCTCCCACTATTAGTGTGTGGGAATCCATATGTGGTTTAAGTTTTATCAATGTTTCTTTCACAAATTGGGTGCCCTTGTATTTGGGGCATAGATGTTCAGGATTGTGATGTCTTCTTGGTGGAATTTTCCCTTGATGAGTATGAAGTGTCCTTCCCCATCTCTTTTGATTAATTTTGGTTGAAAGTCTATTTTATCAGATATTAGAGTGGCTTCTCCTGCTTGCTTCTCGCATCCATTTGCTTGAAAAGCTGTCTTCCATCCCTTTACCTTCAGGTAATGTCTATATTTGTGACTTAGGTGTGTTTCTTGTATACAACAGATTGCTGGGTTTTGTTTATGCATCCATTCTTTTAATCTGTGTCTTTTTACTGGAGAGTTGAGTCCATTGATGTTGAGAGAGATTAATGACCAGTGGCTTTTGGATCCTTTGAATTTGATGTTGGCTGTGGTCATATGGTTGTGTGCTTGGTTGCTTTTTCTTTTACTGTAGTAAGGTTAATTATTTCTTGTGTTTTCTTGACAGAAGCTAATTTTCTTAGGTTGTATTTTCCCTTCCAGTGTCTTCTGTAATACTGGATTTGTATGTAGGTATTGTTGAAATTTGTTTTTGTCATTGAATATCTTGTTTTCTCCGTCTATGAGGACTGAGAGTTTTGCAGGGTATAGTAGCCTGGGCTGACATCTGTGTTCCCTTAGGGTCTGAATGATATCTGTCCAGGCCCTTCTGGCTTTCATAGTCTCTGTTGCAAAGTCAGGTGTGATTCTAATGGGTTTGCCATTATATGTTACTTGGCCTTTTTCTCTTGCAGCTTTTAGTATTTTTTCTTTGTTCTGTATAGTTATGGTTTTGATTATTATGTGGCAGGAGGATTTTCTTTTCTGATCAAATTTGTTGGGTGTTCTGTAGGCCTCATGTATTCTTATTGACTTCTCCTTTAACTTGGGAAATTTTCTTCAATGATTTTTTTTGAAAATATTTTCTGGGCCTTGAGAAGGGAGTCTTCTTTTCCTCTATACCTATTATTCTTAGGTTTTGTCTTTTCATACTGTCTTGGATTTCTTGGACAGTCTGTGTCAGGAAGTTTTTGGATTTAACATTTTCTTTGACAGATACATCTACTTCTTCCATTGTATCTTCTACACCTCAGATTCTTTCTTCCATCTCTTGTAGTCTGTTGGTTATGCTTACCTCTGTAGTTCCTGTTTTCTTCCCTAAATTCTTCCCCTCCATTATTTCGTCCACTTGTGTTTTCTTTAATTTTTCCAGTTCTATCTTCAGGTCTTGAGTTGTTTTGTTTACTTCCTTCACCTGTCTGATTGTATTTTCCTCTTTTTCTCTTAGTTCCTTCAACTCTGTTTCTTTTATTTCTTTCAGTGATTTAATTATTTCTTCTCTGAAGGCCGCAAACTCTTTGCCTGCACCTTCCCGTATTTCTTCACGGATCGCCATAATCTGTGTGTCTTTAATTTCCTCCATTTCTTTACGGATAGCCATGATCTGTTTGTTTTTATCTTCCTCTAATTCTTTACATATTTTATTTGTTTCCTCTATTATCCTCTTCATGAGCATAGATATAAGGTCATCTTCTTGATTTTCTATTTATCTGTGTTGTCCAGGGCTGTTCGCCCCTGGATGGCTGGGTTCTGGAGATGCCATATTGCTCTGTCTTTTGTTGGTTGAGCTTTTACACTGACCTCTACCCATTGGGCTGTTTTAGGTGTTGGCTGTTAGTTTCTGTGCTTCCTGGAGTCCTGAGGTAGGAAGAATCCCCTTGGCCGGAAGATGATTTTTCCTGAAGGAGTCCTCCTCTGCTTTTTGGTTATGGTCACTGTATGGCCAGTGTTTCTCAGGAAGTGCTACTGCTAGTCTTGGGAGCTGTGTTTCCAATCACTCGGTGCTCCCTGTTTGGGCCCAGATCTGTGATGGCTGGGCGTACTCACCTGTTTGTGATCTGCAGTCTGCTAGACTTTCCCTAGGTTACCCCAGCAGCACAGTTTCTTCTTTTCCTGTGGGGTCCTATCTGGTGAGGGTTTCCCAGTCTCTGTTGTACTGGGTCATGCAGCTTGTCTGTACTGCTGAGCTGAGTGGGCAGCTCTCAGCATGGCAGGAGCTCAGTTGTGATGGTGGCGGATACCCGCCGTCCCAGAGACCTTCCAGGGAAAGACTGGGTGACGCGTGATCAGACTGGCAAATTTGCTTCCCCGTGGAGTTTTCTTGCGACTGGGACTCCCAGTCTCAGGCACCCTTGTGCCCACGGATCAGCCTGGGAAAGCGATTGGGACAGGCATGCTTTTGGCTCCAGCCAGGAGACCCAAAGCCCTCGTTACCCGGGATTTCTTCAGGGTTCTGCCTGGGCAGAGAACATCTCCAGAGAATGTAGTTGAAGTGGGAGGACGTTTGCTAAGAATATTGTTACTGAGATGAGGGCGAAGACAGAGAAATTGCAATGGAGGAGAAGAAAGACAGGCATGATTCACAGATCTGAGCCCCCACCAGGGTGGCTCCCGGGCTTTCAGGGTAGGTCCAATCCCCATCTCATCCTTGGTTCTGTGGCAGAACACCTGTGTCAGCAGTCCCTGTGACTGTGTCGCCATCTCCTGTTCAGAACACAGATCTTTCCTTTTAACTTCCATACCCCCTCATTCCCAGCCCCTACCTTGTCCCAGCCCCTACTCCAGCTGACACCCCCTGCTAGCGAAGCAAATAGGCTGACTGAAGATCTTCACCTCTCCTACAAATTGTGATTCAGTCCTCAACTCTCATCCTCAGCTCTGCAGCAGAAAACCTGCTGTGGTCTCCCTTTCCTCTCTCACCTCATCCCCAGTGGACCACAAATATCTTCTCCAACCTTCCTCCCTCCAACTCATCCCATTAACCCAGCCTCCAAACCCAGAGGGCATTCCTTGGGGACACTGGGCAGGCCAGCGAAACAGATCCACAAAAAATTTCCTATCAGGCAACACATTCTACTCTCCTGTAATCCACAGATAAATCCAAAACCAAGGAAGAAAACATTCATACTACAAAGATAAAACCAGACAGAAGTACCTAGATCTATAATCATCCCAATACTAGATGCCAGCAAAAAAACACAATTAATAACAGCCCGGACAATATGTCTCCATTATGTCCAGGAACCCTACCAAAGCAGGTCCTAAATATTCCAACATACCTGAAGCTCAAGAAAAAGACCTTAAAACCACCTATAAAGATGATAGATGTCGGGGAAGCCAAGATGGCGGCGCCGGGAAAACAGTGCTTCTGAGAAGCAGGACAGCACTTTCTGTGCAGAGACCAGGAGACTGAACTCGGGGCCCTAAACTACATCGATCATGTTTCCCAGGTGAGGGGAGGCTCCCACGGCATGGGAATCGGTTAGGTCCACTCACTGCTACCCAGCGAGAACCTGGAAGAAATCCTGGGTAACGCAGGCTTTGGGTCTCCTGGCTGGAGCCGCAAGCGGGCGTATACTAGCCACTATCCCAGGCTGATCCGTTGGCACAAGGGTACTTGAGACTGGGAGTTCCAGTCGCGGGGGTACCTCACGGGGAAGCAGGGTTAATGGTCTGATCGCAGGTCTCCCAGTCTTTCCCCAGAAGGTCTCTGCCACCATCACAGCCGAGCTCCTACCGTGCCCAAACCTTCAGCCAAGCTAACTAAAAGGCAGTGAGACACCATCCAAATCAACAAAATCAGAAATGAAAAGGGGAACATAACTACAGGCACACAGAAATCCAAGCAATCATTAGGACTTACTTCAAAAGTGTATACGGAACAAAATTTGAAAATTTAAATAAAATGGACAATTTTCTTGATCGATTCCACTTACCAAAGCTGAATTAGGACCAGGTAAACCAATTAAATAGTCCTCTATCCCACAAGGAAATAGAAGCAGTCATCGAAAGTCTCCCATCCAAAAAAAAGCCCAAGACCTGATGGT
Organism: Meriones psammophilus; assembly: GCA_036365155.1. Taxonomy (NCBI): domain Eukaryota; kingdom Metazoa; phylum Chordata; class Mammalia; order Rodentia; family Muridae; genus Meriones; species Meriones psammophilus. The sequence goes on from JAEOAE010003796.1 coordinate 10,786, forward strand.
TTCAGCGCAGAATTCTACCAGACATTCAAAAAAGAGCTAACTCCAATTCTCTTCAATCTATTCCACAAAATCAAAACAGAAGCAACATTACCAAATTCATTCTATGAAACCACAGTCACCTTGGTACCCAAACCTCACAAAGACCCCCAAAAAAAGAAAACTTCAGGCCAATCTCTCTTATGAACATTGATGCAAAAATACTCAAAAAAATACTCGCAAACCGAATACAAGAACACATCAAAGATATCATCCACCATGACCAAGTAGGCTTCATCCCAGGTATGCAGGGGTAGTTCACTATACAGAAATCCATCAATGTCATCCACCATATTAACAAATTGAAAGAAAAAAACCACATGATAATCTCCCTAGATGCTGAAAAAGCCTTTGACAAAATCCAACATCAATTCATGTTTAAAGTAATGGAGAGATCAGGGATACAAGGCACATATCTAAACATAGTAAAGGCAATATACAGCAAACCTATAGCCAACATCAAACTGAACGGAGAGAAACTTAAAGCAATCCCACTTAAATCAGGGACAAGACAAGGCTGCCCACTCTCTCCATATCTCTTCAACATAGTTCTGGAAGTCCTTGCTAGAGCAATAAGACAGTTGAAGGAGATCAAGGGGATACAAATTGGAAAGGAAGAAGTCAAATTATCACTATTTGCAGATGATATGATAGTATACGTGAGTGACCCCAAAAACTCTACCAGGGAACTCCTACAGCTGATAAACACCTTCAGCAAAGTGGCCGGATACAATATTAACTCAAAAAAATCAGTAGCCCTACTGTATACAAAAGACAAAAGGGCTGAGAAAGAAATTAGGGAAACAACACCCTTCACAATAGCCAGAAATGACATAAGGTACCTCAGAGTAACCCTAACCAAGGAAGTCAAAGACTTGTATGAAAAAAATTTCAAATCTCTGAAGAAAGAACTAGAAGAAGATATGAGAAGATGGAAAGATCTCCCATGCTCATGGCTTGGCAGGATTAACATAGTAAAAATGGCCATCTTATCAAAAGCAATCTACAGATTCAATGCAATGCCCATCAAATTACCAACACAATTCTTTACAGAACTGGAAAGAAAAATTCTCAACTTCATATGAAATAACAAGAAACCCAGAATTGCTAAAACAATCGTCTACAATAAAAGATCTTCTGGAGGTATCTCCATCCCTGATCTTAAGCTGTACTATAGAGCAACAGTTTTAAAAACTGCATGGTACCGGCATAGAAACAGATTGGTCGATCAATGGAACCGATCAGAGGACCCAGAAATAAACCCACACACTTATGGACACCTGATATTTGACAAAGATGCCAAAACCATACAATGGAAAAAAGATAGCATCTTCAACAAGTGGTGCTGGTCCAACTGGATGTCTACATGTAGAAAAATGAAAATAGATCCATACTTATCATCCTGTACAAAACTGAAATCCAAGTGGATCAAAGACATCAACATAAAACCAGACACATTAAATCACCTAGAAAAAAAGGGGGAATGCCCTAGAACTCATTGGTACAGGGGAAAACAGAATACCAACAGCACAGGCTCTAAGAGCAACAATCAATAAATGGGACCTCATGAAATTGAAAAGCTTTTGCAAAGCAAAGGACACTGTCATCAAAACAAAGAGACCACCTACAGATTGGGAAAGAATCTTCACCAACCCTTTATCTGACAGAGGACTCATATCAAGTATATATAAAGAACTAAAGAAGCTGAAAAGCAGCAAACCAAGTAACCCACTTAAAAAATGGGCAACAGAGCTAAACAGAGAATTCTCTGTAGAGGAATACTGAAGGGTAGAGAAGCACTTAAAGAAATGCTCAACCTCACTAGCCATTAGGGAAATGCAAATCAAAACAACCCTGAGATTTCACCTTACACCCATGAGAATGGCCAAGATAAAAAACTCAAGTGACAACACATGCTGGAGAGGTTGTGGAGAAAGAGGAACCCTTCTCCACTGCTGGTGGGAATGTAAACTTGTACAACCACTCTGGAAATCAATCTGGCGTTTCCTCAGACAACTAGGAATAGTGCTTCCCCAAAATCCAGCCATACCACTCCTGGGCATATATCCAAAAGAGGCTCAAATACACAAAAAGGACATTTGCTCAACCATGTTTGTAGCAGCTTTATTTGTAATAGCCAGAAGCTGGAAACAACCCTGATGCCCCTCAACTGAAGAATGGATGCAGAAATTGTGGTACATCTACACAATGGAATATTACTTAGCAATGAAAAATAAGGAAGTCATGAAATTTGCAGGTAAATGGTGGGATCTGGAAAGGATCATCCTGAGTGAGTTGTCCCAGAAGCAAAAAGACACACATGGTATATACTCATTCATATAGACATACAACATAGGACAAACCCACTAAAACCTGTGCATTTAAAGAAACTAAGCAAGAAAGAGGACCCTAACTAAAATGTCCAATCCCCATCCTGAAAGGCAAAGAGGATGGACATTAGAAGAAGAAGAAACCAGGAAACAACCTAGGAACCTACCTCAGAGGGCCTCTGAAAGCCTCTGCCCTACAGACTATCAAAGCAGATGTTCAGCCTAATGGGCAACTGTTGGGCAGAGTGAATGGAATTTTATGTAAGAACTGGGAAATACTAAGAGCTGGAGAGGACAGGGTCTCCACAAGGAGAACAACAGAACAAGAAAATTTGAACACAGGGAACTTCCCAGAGACGCATACTCTAACCAAGGACTATTCATAGAGATAACCCAGAACCCCTGCACAGATGTAGCCAAGGGTAGTTCAGAGTCCAATTGGGTTACATAGTAATGGGAAGAGGGACTGCCTCTGACATAATCTGATTGGCCTGCTCTTTGATCACCTCCTCCTGAGGGGGAGCAGCCTTACCAGGCCATAGTAGAGGACAATGCAGCCACCTTTGATGTGAACTGATGGACTAAGATCAGAAAGGAGAGGAGAACCTCCCCTATCAGTGGACTTGGGGAGTGGTATCCATTCAGAGGGAGGAGGGAGGGTGGGATTGGGAGGGGAGGAGGGAGGGGCTTATGGGGGAATGCAGAATGAATAAATTGTAATTGATGAAAAATTTTTTAAAAAAGGGAAAAAAAGATATTTTAAGAACCATAAATGACTTTCAAAAGTGGAGGAAAATATGGAGTTAGTCAATTTATATGGAGCATGTCTCGCCCCTGAGGGCAATGGTCTCCTGAACCTACTCAGACCTCGGACACCACCACTGCTAGTTCTAAAACTGATGCAGGATATTCCAAAGAGGGGGTTAAGGCTTCTCATAATATTTCCTATAAGCCCACACCTGTTTGTTTATATCCCCCATTTCTATTCATTATTAGCCAGATAGAGCCAAGTAATTGTGGTAATGATACTTGCTATTTTGCCCAGTGCTGGAATGCTAGTAAATTTACTAGCTGGTTACTCACATGCCATGCTGGGTGCCTATGCCTGTTGATGCCCTTCATGCTATGACTCTCTGCAGACAGAAAAGGGATCTTAAAATTACAGCCGCCATTGTTACTGCCATCGCATTGGCGGCTGTTGGAGCTACCACTGCGGCATTAGCCAGGAGTCATACTATGCAGACTACTCAGACCCTGAATAACCTTTTAGCAAATGTAGCTCATGCCTTAGATGTACAAAAAGGAATTAATGCTCAACTAAAAGGAGGCTTGATGGTGTTCAATCAGAGGATTGACCTCGTGCAGGAGCAAATTGATACCCTATGGCAAATCGCTCAACTTGGCTGTCAATGAAAGTATGCTGGACATTGAGTCATTAGCATACAACATGAGAATTTTCCCTGTGCTGCAAATCTCCCTAAACAATTGTCTAGCTATATTTTAGGTAATTGGACTGCAGAATTCAATACTACGATGGAACAGCTGAGAGTGGCCATTGTCACGGTAAATTCTACCAGAGTGGACGCAGGACTAGCCACAGGATTATCATCATAGATTGCTGCAGCCATGAATCATCTGAAGGAATGGGCGGGACTGGGAGTGTTAGCAGGCCTTCTGGTGTTGTTCTCCTTGGTTTGCCTGTGGTGTATATGTAAGATTAGAGTCTCACAATAGTGTAATGCAGCCATGACCATTCAGGCCTTTACAGCCATTGAAGCAGGACAGTCTCCCCAAGGATGCTTGGCTACCATAAAAAGCTAAAATGTTATGCTCATGATGCAAGGCTAAGCACTGCACTCAGGGTCAGCCGCTTTGGACCCAGAGAAGAGCATGTCTGATGCATGCGGGTTGATGCCCCAGGTCCTGCCTCTGAGAAAAAGGTATCAGACGGGTCTGATGCTCTTTGGGTGGATGACACCTAAATGAACATCGGTACAAAGTCCCAATTTATTTCTAATATCAGAAATCAGACCTCTACTCTTGCCTAATGCATCTAAAACAAAAAGGAGAAGCTGTAGAGAGCTGTGTAATGCCACGCCTTAAAGATGGAGCCGGTTTCTGCCTTCCACCTTCCTGATGGTGAGTGCTCACTGTCACAAACAACTCCACATTTGGCTAAGGCTGAGGATCTGGCTTGCTTCCATGTATGTGGATCTATCTGCATTGCCCACATGGCATGCTGG
>JAEOAE010002768.1:0-24893 GCA_036365155.1 Meriones psammophilus
ATCCTCCCTTTCTTCAAAAGACCTCTGCACTCTTCTCAAAGTTGGGCTATGCATCTCAGCATCTGCTTGATACTCCTCTAGGGATGAAGTCTTCAGAGGTCCTCTGCAGGATCCTGTCCCAGCTCCTTTTTTCCCTCTTCTGATGACCCCATCTTCTTTCCCTTCCGGAAGAGGTGATTGAGCATCTTACCAAGAGTCCTCCTTCTTTATTAGCTTTAGGTATACAGATTGGAATACAATATCCATATTATATATGTCTATTTATCAACTTATGATATATATATATCCTGTGTGTCTTTCTGCTTCCTGGGATACCCCCACCAGGAAATCAATCTGCGTTTCACAATTAGGGGAATATGCTACTGCAAGATCCAACCATAACAATTCTAGGCATATATCAAAAACATGCTCACATACTAAGTAGAAATTTGCTCAACCATTCATAGTGTTTTATTTAGGCTAGCTCACATCTGAAACAACCCAGATGTCCTCAGTTGAGGAATGGACACAGAAACCGGTATATTCTCAGTGAATACTACTCACCAATTCTAAAACAAGAAAATCAAGAAATTTGTGAAAACTGGTGGAACTGGAAAAGATCATGCTGAATATGTATCCTAGAAGCAGAAAGACAGCAGGTATATGATCATTCAGAATAATTTAAGAAAAAAGGGAAAAAAGAGCAAAGGTTTAAAAATATAATCCATAGGCTCATTCATCTCCAATGTTTGTCACTAGGAGAGGTCCTGCTTGGACAAGGGTAGTTAGTGTGGCCTTATTGGTTTTTTTTTTTTTTTTTTTTTTGTTTTTTCTTCCATAATTTTATTTTCCTCATTAGTTACATCTGTTAATTCTGTATCCCAGCTGTATCCCTCATTCCCCTCCCAATCCTAGCCTCCTCCCCATCTCCCCTCCCTGTCCCTTTCCAAGTCCACTAATAGGAGGACCTCCTTTCTACATATGACTCGCTATTGTATTCTAACCGGCTGCACAGTCCTCCCCAGGTGGCCTGAACAGTACTGCTCCTCCTGGGAGGTGGGGGAGGTCAAAGAGCTAGAATGAGTTCATGTTAGAAATAGTCCTTGTCTCTTCTACTAAGGTGGGAAACCAATTGATTACTGAGCTATCACGGTCAGCATCTGAGCAGAGGTTCTGTAGTTTTATCCTCTCATGGACTTTGGATTGAGTGTCCATCTCAGAAAAGACCCCGTGAGTGTGGCTCATTGTAGCTATGGTGCACCTTGTTGCAAGTGTCACTGGAGTTCTAATTTTGGTTTTATAAGCCCATGTGATATTTTCTCTCCTGTCTCCATCCTCTCCTTCCTTCTCCAACCTCTCTCTCTATTTTTCACCTGTGCATCCAGGATTAGACCTACGCAACTTCCTAGTACCCATAACTGCTCTGTATGCTACCATACTTCCTGATATGATGACAGAGTGAATCGTCCAATTTTAAGCCATCCCACTAAATGTTTTCCTTAACAGAGTTGCTATAGTCATATGTCACCAAACAGCAATAGGAACACTGATTTATATAAGAGCAACACACTAAATTGCCTCTTCCCTTTTAGTAAACCACATGCTATTTTTATCCTTTATTTTTTCTGATATAATTTCCATTCAAAGAGCTAGCTGGCAGATATACAAATATACAAAAACAATGTTATTGATAATATTTATATTATTTTTTCAGATTTAATATAACTGATTCATTTTTTTACCTGTCCATTTCTCCTCCAAATCCTTCCTGAGTATCCCCTGGCTGCTCTTTGGAAAATACATACTTTGTTCTGATTTAACTGGTTGTTACATATATATGTTTTTATATACTCACACACACATGCATATACAAACTGCTCATTCTGTATATTATTTCAAATTGTGCCATAGGATGATTATTTTAGTATTGGTAATCAATTGCATGTTCTTCCAAGGAAAAGACTTTACCTCTCTAATAATGTCTTGTAGTCAGCCTGGTTATATATTTTTGGGGCCTTGAGTAAACCTGTGGCTATTTACACAGTTTTATTGCTACTAATTAGTGAGGGAAGGCCAGGGACTGTTATGGACCTCTGAGCCAAGTCGGCTAAAGATTTACAATCCTCCTTAGAGATAAGACGCTATTGCTAGCCTGTCCATGAAACTCAGAGTATAATATAAAACCTTCAGACCTCCTATGTTTACCTATCTTCTTTTTGCCTCATCATAAACACCTATATAAAGCTCTTACTCTTTTATTACCTACAATGTTTGGATTTTCCACAAGCAATTCCTGATGCTGAATCTGATTTATTACCTCTTCTAAATTTTTATTTTCCTTCCACTCTTTTTTGCTAAAGCTTTTAGTAATCGATCAGAAATGTGTTTCCTTGAATAGTTAATTGTGATATTCCAAGAAACATAGAGAAACAGCAAAAAGCTCATTAATCCAACCCCACAACCGAGGAAAGATAGGAATCTCGGAGTATGTCTTTTTGGCTCAGGTGGTCAGGGGCGAGCACTTTGCCAGGGACCTCCGGGGAGCCTATTCCCAAGGGAAACATATCCCCCACCTACCAGCACAATCAGTGTTATGCTACACAGAAGACACTGGAGTGGATGTGGCACTGGGGGATACAATCTCATGACAAAATACCATTACATTGTTTCTTAGAATGTTATCATCCCTCTCTTGCAATGATCCCTGAGTCTTGTGTTCAGGAGATTTAGATGTGTATTCTAGGGACAAAGCTACACAACTCTTCATTAGGTTAAGTATTAAACTTATCTGTGGTATAAAGACAATCATGTTGATCTTTTAAGTGGTTCATAGTTCATGAAGATTATAGGGTACCAAATATGAAAATATAGTCCTGTGTTTTCTTGAAAATGAACAGCAGGAAGAACACTTTAGAGATCCTCTTTGATCCACGCTTTTTTGGATTTCAGATGTTTATTTTCTTTATTTTTTACTGAAAGTAAATGTTTTTCTTGTACAATAAATACATCCAGATTGCACTTTGCCTCTCTCCACTTTTCCCATAGTCTTCCACCAAAGTCAAACATTACCTGAGTGCGGAATGAGGACTGAAATAAAGCAAGACCTCAAGAGGTCAGCTTGAGAGGGCTCTCAGTGAAAACTGTAGCCTCCTGGTTTACTTCACACCTCATTTTTATAGTCAGAGTAAAATATATCAATACAAGGAAGGGGTTCAAACTCGTTTTCTTAGACCATATCTCTGTATAGCAGAAATAGTGCAAGATCACACAAACAAGATAAAGTAGCTTGGCAAAACATCCTGTTATTGGCAAGGTAAAGGCTAGGAAGGAAACATGTTTTGCACTGTTTGCCAAACAAGCAGCTCTCCATAACCTCCCTTCTACCCTAGATCCACTTCTCTTTCATTTCTTCTTTAGAAAAGAACAGGCCTATAAGATTCTGTCAGTTAAACAGGAAAAAGAAGATACAACCAAATAAGGCAAAGCCTTCATATATAGTCTCAAATGTACTCATATTTGGAGCTAGGAACCTCAAAGGTAGAGAATATACAGGTTTGTATTTCTGCATCTATGTTACCTCACTAAGCAAAATACTTTTTCTAATTTTATCAATTTATCTTTAATTTTCATATTTAGAAAAAGCAACTGAATGGTATTTCTTTTCTTTCTGTTTTGTTGTTGTTGTTGTTGTAATCGTAATGTAATTACATCATTTTTGCCTGCTGCTATTGAATGTTAACTCCTAAAATTTGCTTTCAGAATAGTACTCTTACATTTTTATCAACTCTATCCCTTTTGATCACAGTTTGACAGATCTACTTACATTTTAAGTATTATGTCCTAATCATTGTTTAAGAGTTGTCCTAGGAAAAATGAAAATAGAACCATATTTATCACCCTGCACAAAACTACAGTCCAAGTGGATCAAAGAACTCAACATAAAACCAGATACACTAAATTGGTTAGAAGAAAAATTGGGGAAGAGCCTTGAACTCGTTGGTACAGGAGACAATTTCCTGAACATAACGCCAACAGCACAGGCTCTAAGAGCAACAATCAATAAAGGGGACCTCATCAAACTGAAAAGCTTCTGTAAAGCAAAGGACTCCATCATCAAAACAAAACAAATGCCTACAGATTGGGAAAGAATCTTCACTAACCCTCTATCTGACAGAGGGCTAATATCCAGTATATATAAAGAACTAAAGAAGTTGAAATGTACCAAATCAAGTAATCCAATTATAAAATGGGGAACAGAGCTAAACAGAAAATTCTTGATAAAGGAATATTGAATGGCAGAGAAACACTTAAATAAATGCTCAATGTCATTAGCCATCAGGGAAATGCAAATCAAAACAAACTTGAGATTTCACCTTACACTCATCAGAATGGATAAGATCAAAATCTCAAGAGATAACGCATGCTGGAGAGGCTGTGGAGAAAGGGGAACCCTCCTCTACTGCTGGTGGGAATGGAAACTTGTACAACCACTCTGGAAAGCAATCTGGCACTTTCTCAGACAACAAGGAATAGTGCTTCCTCAAGATCCAGCTATACCACTCCTAGGCATATATCCAAAAGAGGCTCAAGTACACAATAAGAACATTTGCTCAACCATGTATGTATCAGCTTTATTTGTAATAGCCAGAACCTGGAAACAACCCAGATGCCTCTCAACTGAAGAATGGATACAGAAAGTACGGTACATTTACACAATGGAACAATATTCAGCAATGAGAAACAAGGAAATCAAGAAATTTGCAGGTAAATGGTGGGACTTGGAAAGGATCATCCTGAGTGAGCTATCCCAGAAGAAGAAAGACACACCGGGTATATACTCACTCATATAGACATATAATATAGGATAAGACTACTAAAAGCTGTCCACCTAAAGAAACTAATCTACAGGGAAGACTCTGGCTGAAATGCTCAATCCCCATCCCAAAAGGCAAAGAGGATGGACCTCAGAAGAAGAAGAAAACACGAAACAAGTTAGGAGCCTCCCATAGAGGGTCTCTGAAAGTCTCTGCCCTGCAGAATATCAAAGCAGATGCTGAGACTTATGGCCAACTCTTGTGCAGTGTGCATGGGATCTTATGTAAGAAGTGGGATCTGAAGAGGACAGGAACTCTACAAGGAGAGCAACAGAACCAGAAATTTGAACACAGGGTTCTTCCCAGAGACTCATACTCCAACCAAGTACCATGCATGGAGATAACCTAGAACCCCTCCACAGATGTAGGCCATAGCATTTTAGTGTCCAAGTAGGTTACATAGTAATGAGAAGAGGGGCTGCCTCTGACATAATCTGATTGGCCTGCTCTTTGATCACCTCCCCCTGAAGGGGGAGAAGCCTTACCAGGCCACAGAAGATGAAGATGACAATGCAGCTACTCCTGATGTGATCTGATAGACTAAGATCAAACAGAAGGAGAGGTGGACCTCCCCTATTAGTGAACTTGAGGAGGGGCATTCGTGAAGAAGGAGGAGAGTGGGTGGGATTAGGAGGGGAGTAAGGAGGGGCTTATGGGGGATACAAAGTGAATAAAGTGTAATTAATAAAAAAATTAAAAAAATAATGTATAGTTTGCAAGTACTTGTGGCAACTACCTAGTGAGTGACAAGCCTGTCTAGGCAACAGAGATCCTGTCTCAAAAGAAAGGAAGGAATGAGGGAAGGAGGGAAGGAAGGAGGGAAGGAAGGAGGGATAGGAGGAAAGAAGGAAAGAAGGAAGGAAGGAAGGAATTAAGAAAGAAAGAGAAAGAAAGAAAGAAAGAAAGAAAGAAAGAAAGAAAGAAAGAAAGAGAAAGAAAGCAAAGCAAAGAAAGTAAAATGCCAGACCACACTAGTACATGGAGCTGGTCTTTTTAAGTTTTAATAAAATAGATTCAAAGTTTTCCAAGTATATATTCATATTTATCACAATGACATTTCTCACATGGGGGTGTTTATTTGACTAACCTCAATCCTTATCATTTCTTCTACCAATATTCTGCAATTTGGTTAATAAAACAATAATCAACTAAGAAAAGGCAGAGTTAAAAATGTTTCTATATGCCAGGCAGTGGTGGCATAAGAGGCAGCACTCAAGAGGCAGAAACAGGTAGATCTCTGAGTTTGAGACCAGTCTCAATTTAAAGAGGAAGTTCCAGGATAGTCAGGGCTACATGGAGAAACCCTGTCTTGGGGAAACAAACAAACAACAATAAAACGTAGCTGATGGCAGCTCAGTATCCAAGTGGGTTCCCTAGTAAGGGGAAAAGGGACTGTCTTTGACATGAACTCAGTGGCTGGCTCTTTGACCAACACCTTGAGGGAGGAGCAGCCTTGCTAGGACACAGAGGACAATGCAGCCAGTCCTAATGAGAGCTGATAAGCTAGGGTTGGATGGAAGTGGAGGTGGGCTTCGCCTATTGGTGGACTTGGAGAGGGCCATGGAAAATGAGGGATGGAGGTTGGGATTGTGAGGGAATGAGGGAGGGTGATAAGCTGGGATGCAAAGTGAATAAAATGCAATTAATGTAAAAAAAACTATAAATTTGGGGGGGAGCCAAGATGGCGGCACCGGGAAAACAGCGCGTCTGAGCAGCAGGGCAGCACTTTCCGGGCAGAGGCCAGGAGACTGAACTCCGGGCCCTGAAACTACATCGATCGGGTTTCCCAGGTGAGGGGAGGCTCCCACGGCGTGGGAATCGGTCGGGTCCACTCACGGCTACCCAGCCAGAACCCGGAAGAAATCCCGGGTAACGCGGGCTTTGGGTCTCTGGGCTGGAGCCGCAAGCGGGCGGGTCCCAGCCACTTTCCCAGGCTGATCCGTGGGCACAAGGGTACCTGAGACTGGAAGTCCTAGTCGCGGGGGGACCCCACGGGGAAGCAGGGTTGCGGATCTGATCGCAGGTCACCCAGTCTCTCCCTGGAAAATCTCTGCCGCCATCACAGCCAAACTCCTGCCGCGCACAGAGAGCTTTTACAGATAAGCTGTGCGCCCCAGTACACAGTACTTCTGTCCGGAGAGGACCACACGGAGAACTTTCCCAGGCTGATCCGTGGGCACAAGGGTACCTGAGACTGGGAGTCCCAGTCGCGGGGGGACCCCACGGGGAAGCAGGGTTGCGGGTCTGATCGCAGGTCACCCAGTCTATCCCAGGAAGGTCTCTGCCGCCAGCACAGCCAAGCTCCTGCCGCGCAGAGAGAGCTGTGCGTGCCCCAATACAACAGGGACTAGGAACCCCTGTCCGGAGAGGACCCCACAGAGAAGGAAGAAACTGTGCTGCGGGGGCCACCTAGGGAAAGTCTAGCAGACTGCAGACTGCAAACAGACAGAACTGAGTGCCCCAAGACACCACAGCAGTACTCACCTGCCACAGATTACCGCAGCTGATCACTAAATTTACAGCAAGAAACCCAGAAGGAGGGCAGCTGACCCCAGGACTTCACCCGTGAGAGGAGAGCCTCTTGACTAATCAGGACCACAGGTACCACCCAGGTCTCTAGGCCTGAGGTGAGCTGTAGCAACTCCTGAAAAACAGCGGACATCCAGGGACCATACCCAAAAGGCTGGGAAGGCTTCCTTCAGGAAAAAAACATCTTCCTGCCAAAGGGATTCTCTCCACTACAAGAGTCCAGGAAAAACCAGAAACTAAATTCAAACAACTAAGATAGCCCAATGGGTAGAGGACATCGTAAAAGTTCAACCAACAGAAGCCAGAGCATTATGGCATCTCCAGAACCCAGTTATCCAGGGGCAAATAGCCCTAGACACCCTAGCATAAATGAAATTCAAGGAGACGACCTAACATCTATGCTCAAACAGATGATAACAGAGACAACAAATAAAATACGAAAAGAATTAGAGGAAGATAAAAACAAGCAGATCATGGCTATCCGTAAAGAAATGGAGGAAATTAAAGACAAGGAGATTATGGCCATCCGTGAAGAAATACAGGAAGCTGCAGCCAAACAGTCTATGGCCTTTAGAGAGGAAATGCTTAAATCACTGAATGAAATAAAAGAAACAGTGGATTGTTCAAATAAACAGCTGAAGGAATTGATGGAAAAACATGAAAATACAGTCAGACAGGGGAAGGAAACCAACAAAATAGCCCAAGACCTGAAGATAGAATTGAAAAAAAAAAAAAAACACAAATGGAAGAAATTGTGGAGAGAAAGAACTTAGGGAAGAAAGCAGGAACAACAGAGATTAGCATAACCAATAGGCTACAAGAAATGGAAGAAAGAATCTCAGGTGTGGAAGATACAATGGAAGAAATGGATGTATCTGTCAAAGAAAATGATAAATCTAAAAATTCCTGACACAGACGGTCCAAGAAATTCAGGACAACATAAAAAGACAAAACCTAAGAATAATAGGAATAGAGGAAAAGAAGATTCCTGCACCAAGGCCCAGAAAATATTTTCAACAAAATCATTGAAGAAAATTTCCCAACTTAAAGGAGAGGCCAATAAGAATACAAGAGGCCTATAGAACACCCAATAAAGTAGACCAGAAAAGAAAATCCTCCCGCCACATAATAATCAAAACTGTAAGTATACAGAACAAAGAAAAAATACTAAAAGCTGCAAGAGAAAAGGCCAAGTAAACATATAATGGCAAACCCATTAGAATCACACCTGACTTTTCAAAAGAGACTATGAAAGCCAGAAGGGCCTGGACAGATATCATGCAGACCCTAAGAGAACATAGATGTCAGCCCAGGCTACTATACCCTGCAAAACTCTCAGTCCTCATAGACGGAGAAAACAAGATATTCAATGACAAAAACAAATTTCAACAATACCTACAAACAAATCCAGCACTACAGAAGACACTGGAAGGGAAAATAAAACCCAAGAAAGCTAGCTACATTCAAGAAAACACAGGGAATAAATAACCTCACTTCAGTAAAACAAAAAAGCAACCAAGCACACAATGGTATGACCACAGCCAACATCAAAGTGAAAGGATTTAACAGCCACTGGTCATTACTCTCTCTCAATATCAATGGACTTAACTCTCCAATAAAAAGACACAGACTAACAGAATGGATGCGTAAACAAAACCCAGCAATCTGTTGTATACAAGAAACACACCTAAGACACAAAGATAGACACTTCCTGAGGGTAAAGGGATGGAAGACAGCTTTTCAAGCAAATGGACCCAAGAAGCAAGCAGGAGTAGCCATTCTAATATCTGATAAAACAGTCTTTCAACCAAAATTAATCAAAAGAGATGGGGAAGGACACTTCATACTCATCAAGGGAAAATTCCACCAAAAAGACATCACAATCCTGAACATCTATGCCCCAAATACAAGGGCACCCACATTTGTGAAAGAAACATTAATAAAACTTAAAACACATATAGATCCCCACACACTAATAGTAGGAGACTTCAACACCCCACTCTCAACAAAGGACAGATCAACAAAACAGAAATTAAACAAAGAAACAATATCTCTAACAGAGATAATGAATCAAATGGACCTAACAGACATTTACAGAACCCTACACCCAAACACAAAAGAATTTACCTTCTTCTCAGCACCTCATGGAACCTTCTCCAAAATAGACCACATAGTTGGTCACAAAGCAAGCCTCAACAAATACAGGAAGATTGAAATAATCCCTTGTATCCTGTCGGATCACCATGGAATAAAGCTGGACCTCAGTAACAACAGAAATAGCAAAAAGCCTACACATACATGGAAACTGAACAACTTGCTACTAAAAGACAGCTGGGTCAGGGAAGAAATAAAGAAAGAAATTAAAATCTTCCTAGAACTCAATGAAAATGAAGACACAACATACCCAAACTTGTGGGACACAATGAAAGCAGTGCTAAGAGGAAAGTTCATAGCACTAAGTGCCTTCAAGAAGAAATTTGAGACAGCGCATTCAAGCAACTTAATGGCTCACTTAAAAACCCTAGAAAAAGAAGAAGCAGACACACCAAGAAGGAGCAGACGGCTGGAAATAATCAAACTCAGGGCTGAAATCAATCAATTAGAAACAAATAAAACAATTCAAAGAATCAATGAAACCAAGAGCTGGTTCTTTGAGAAAATCAACAAGATAGACAAACCCTTAGCCAAGCTAACTAAAAGGCAGAGAGACACCATCCAAATCAACAAAATCAGAAATGAAAAGGGGGACATAACTACAGACACTGAGGAAATCCAAACAATCATTAGGACTTACTTCAAAAATCTATATGAACAAAATTTGAAAATTTAAATGAAATGGACAATTTTCTTGACCGATTCCACTTACCAAAGCTAAATCAGGACCAGGTAAATCAATTAAATAGTCCTATATCCCCCAAGGAAATAGAAGCAGTCATCGAAAGTCTCCCATCCAAAAAAAGCCCAGGACCTGATGGTTTCAGCGCAGAATTCTACCAAACATTCAAAGAAGAGCTAACACCAACTCTCTTCAAACTATTTCACAAAATAGAAACAGAAGGAGCATTACCAAATTCATTCTATGAAGCCACAGTCACCTTGGTACCTAAACCTCACAAAGACTCAACAAAGAAAGAGAATTTCAGGCCAATCTCCCTTATGAACATTGATGCAAAAATACTCAACAAAATACTTGCAAACCGAATACAAGAACACATCAAAGATATCATCCACCATGACCAAGTAGGCTTCATCCCAGGTATGCAGGGGTGGTTCAGTATACGGAAATCCATCAATGTGATCCACCATATTAACAAATTGAAAGAAAAAAACCACATGATAATCTCCCTAGACGCTGAAAAAGCCTTTGACAAAATCCAACATCCATTCATGTTTAAAGTATTGGAGAGATCAGGGATACAAGGCACATATCTAAACATAGTAAAGGCGATATACAGCAAACCTATAGCCAACATCAAACTGAACGGAGAGAAACTTAAAGCAATCCCACTGAAATCAGGGACAAGACAAGGCTGCCCACTCTCTCCATATCTCTTCAACATAGTTCTGGAAGTCCTTGCTAGAGCAATAAGACAGTTGAAGGAGATCAAGGGGATACAAATTGGAAAGGAAGAAGTGAAATTATCACTATTTGCAGATGATATGATAGTATACGTGAGTGACCCCAAAAAATCTACCAGGGAACTCCTACAGCTGATAAACACCTTCAGCAAAGTGGCCGGATACAAAATTAACTCAAAAAATCAGTAGCCCTCCTGTATACAAAAGACAAAAGGGCTGAGAAAGAAATTAGGGAAACAACACCCTTCACAATAGCCACAAATGACATAAGGTACCTCGGAGTAACCCTAACCAAGGAAGTCAAAGACTTGTATGAAAAAAATTTCAAATCTCTGAAGAAAGAACTAGAAGAAGATATGAGAAGATGGAAAGATCTCCCATGCTCATGGCTTGTAGGATTAACATAGTAAAATGACCATCTTACCAAAAGCAATATACAGATTCAATGCAATGCCCATCAAATTGCTAACACAATTCTTTACAGACTTGGAAAGAAAAATTCTCAACTTCATATGGAATAACAAGAAACCCAGAATTGCTAAAACAATCCTCTACAATAAAAGATCTTCTGGAGGTATCTCCATCCCTGATCTTAAGTTGTACTATAGAGCAACAGTTTTAAAAACTGCATGGTACTGGCATAGAAACAGAATGGTGGATCAATGGAACTGAACAGAGGACCCAGAAATAAACCCACACACTTATGGACACCTGATATTTGACAAAGACGCCAAAATCATACAATGAAAAAAAAAAAGATAGCATCTTCAACAAATGGTGCTGGTCCAACTGGATGTCTACATGTAGAAAAATGAAAATAGACCCATACTTATCACCCTGCACAAAACTGAAGTCCAAGTGGATCAAAGACCTCAACATAAAACCAGACACATTAAATCGCTTGAAAAAAAGTGGGGAATACCCTAGAACTCATTGGTACAGGGGAAAACTTCCTGAACAGAACTCCAACAGCACAGGCTCTAAGAGCAACAATCAATAAATGGGACTTCATGAAACTGAAAAGCTTCTGCAAAGCAAAGGACACTGTCATCAAAACAAAGCGACCTCCTACAGATTGGGAAAGAATATTCACCAACCCTTTATCTGACAAAGGACTCATATCAAATATATATAAAGAACTAAAGAAGCTGAAAAGCAGCAAACCAAGTAACCTACTTAAAAAATGGGGAACAGAGCTAAACAGAGAATTCTCTGTAGAGGAATACCGAATGGCAGAGAAGCATTTAAAGAAATGCTCAACCTCACTAGCCATTAGGGAAATGCAAATCAAAACAACCCTGAGATTTCACCTTACACCCATGAGAATGGCCAAGATCAAAAACTCAAGTGACAACACATGCTGGAGAGGTTGTGGAGAAAGAGGAACCCTTCTCCACTGCTGGTGGAAATGTAAACTGGTACAGCCACTCTGGAAATCAATCTGGCGTTTTCTCAGACAACTAGGAATAGTGCTTCCCAAGATCCAGCCATACCACTCCTAGGCATATATCCAAAAGAGGCTCAAGCATACAAAAGGAAATTTGCTCAACCATGTTCGTAGCAGCTTTATTTGTAATAGCCAGAAGCTGAAACAGCCCAGATGCCCTCATCCGAAGAATGGATGCAGAAAATGTGGTACATCTATACAATGGAATATTAGTCAGCAATGAAAAATAAGGAAATCATGAAATTTGTAGGTAAATGGTGGGATCTGAAAGGATCATCCTGAGTGAGTTGTCCCAGAAGCAAAAAGACACACATGGTATATACTCACTCATATAGACATACAGCATAGGACAAACCCACTAAAACCTGTGCATATAAAGAAACTAAACAAGAGAGAGGACCCTAACTAAAATGTCTAATCCCCATCCGAAAGGCAAAGAGGATGGACATCAGAAGAAGAGGAGAGCAGGAAACAACCTGGGAACCTACCACAGAGGGTTTTTGAGGGCCTCTGCCCTGCAGACTATCAGGGCAGAGGCTGGGCCTGATGGGCAACTGTTGGGCAGAGTGGATGGAATTTTGTGTAGGAACTGGGAGAGAGTAGGAGCTGAGAGGATGGGGTCTCCACAAGGAGAGCAACAGAACAGGAGGTTTTGAGCACAGGAACTTCCCAGAGACTCGTACTCCAACCAAGGACTATTCATGGAGATAACCCAGAGCCCCTGCACAGATGTAGCCCAGGGCAGTTCAGAGTCCAATTGGGCTAAATGGTGATGTGAAGAGGAACTGCCTCTGGCATGGTCTGGTTGGCCTGCTCTTTGATCGCCTCCCTCTGGGGGGGAGCAGCCTTACCAGGCCATAGTGGAGGACAGTGCAGCCGCTTTTGATGTGAACTGGTGGACTGGGATCAGAAGGGAGGGGAGGGCCTCCCCTATCGGTGGACTTGGGGAGTGACGTGCATGCGGGGGGGGGAAGGGAGGGTGGGATTGGGAGGGGAGGGAGGGGCCTATGGGGGGATGCAGAATGAATAGTGTGTAATTGATGAAAAAAAAAATTTAAAAAAAAAGGGGAAAAATAATTTAAGAACCTTAAATGACTTTCAAAAGCAGAGGAAAACATGAAGTTAGGCAATTTACATGGAGCACGTCTCGCCCCTGGGGGCAATGGTCTGCTGAACTTACTCAGACCTCGGACACCACCACTGCTAGTTCTAGAACTGATGCAGGATGTTCCAACGAGGGGGTTAAGGCTTCTCATAATACTTCCTATAAGCCCATACCTGTTTGTTTACATCCCCCATTTTTATTCATTATTAGCCAGATAGAGCCAAGTAATTGTGGTAATGATACTTGCTTTTTCGCCCAATGCTGTAATGCTAGTAAATTTACTAGCTGGTTACTCACATGCCTCACTGGGTGCCTGTGCCCGTTGATGCCCTCACGCTATGACTCTCTTCAGACAGAAAAGGGATCTTGGAATTAGAGCTGCCATTGTTACTGCTATCTCAATGGCGGCTGTTGGAGCTACCACCACGGCATTAGCCATGAGTCATAATGGGCAGACTGCTCAGACCCTGAATAACCTTTTTAGCCAATGTAGCTCATGCCTTAGATGTACAAAAAGGAATTAATGCTCAACTAAAAAGAGGTTTGATGGTGTTCAATCAGAGGTTTGACCTCGTGCAGGAGCAAATTGATACCCTATGGCAAATCGCTCAATTTGCCTGTCAATGAACGTATGTTGGACTTTGTGTCACTAGCATACAACATGAGAACTTTCCCTGTGCTGCAAATCTGTCTAAACAATTGTCAAGCTATATTTTAGGTAATTGGACTGGAGAATTCGATACTACGATGGACCAGCTGAGAGTGGCCATTGCCATGGTAAATTCTACCAGAGTGGACGCAGGACTAGCCACAGGAGTATCATCATGGATTGCTGCAGCCATGAAGCATCTGAAGGAATTGGCAGGCATGGGAGCGTTAGCAGGCCTTCTGGTGTTGGTCACCTTGGTTTGCCTGTGGTATATATGCAAGATTAGAGTCTCACAACAGCGTAATGCAGCCATGACCATTCAGGCCTTTACAGCCATTGAAGCAGAACAGTCTCCCCAAGCATGGTTGGCTACCATAAAAAGCCAAAATATTATGCTCAGGATGTGAGGCGAAGCACTGCACTCAGGGTCAGCCACCTTGGACCCAGAGAAGAGCATGTCTGATTGCATGCGGGTTGATGCCCCAGGTCCCGCCTCTGAGAAAAAGGTATCGGACGGGTCTGATGCTCTTTGGGTGGATGACACCTAAATGAACATCAGTACAAAGTCCCAATTTATTTCTAATATCAGAGATCAGACCTCTACCCTTGCCTGATGCGTCCAAAACAAAAAGGGGGGACTGTAGAGAGCTGCGTAATGCCACTCCTGAAAGATGGAGCTGGTTTCCGCCTTCCACCTTCCCAATGGTGAGTGCTCTCTGTCACAAACAACTCCACATTTGGCTAAGGCTGAGGATCTGGCTTGCTTCCATGGATGTGGACCTATCTGCATTGCCCACGTGGCATACTGAGGTTGGCTGCCCAGAGGCTATTTAAAGTGGGCTGGCTTTCCCCAGGGTCAGATGATTGTTCAAGGTTCCTAAATAAACTGCATTGAAAAAAAAAGAAAATAAAGAAGCAGTGGATCTGAAGGAGATGTGAGGTGGGCAGAGTGGAGGTGGATAGATTGTGGCTGGGAGGAGTGGAGGAAGAAGAAACTGCAGTTGGGATGTAGTGCATGAAACAACAACAAATATAAAATGCTAAAACAAAATAAACTGTCAGCAGCTCAGGCTGTTGGTGATCACCTGCATTTCTAGCACTCAGGAAGTTTAAGGTAGGTGGATCTCTGTGAGTTCAAGCACAGGCTGTTCTATAAAGAGAGTCCGGGACAGCCAAAATTATTCAGAAAAATCCTGTCTTCAAACAAAAGAAATCTGTCAGCATTTTGTGTTTCATCTTTACAACTTTGTTTTATGTCCCACTTTTTTAATTTTTATTTTTAATATTAGATACAGCTTGTTAACTTTGTATCCCAGCTGTAGCCCAGTTCCTCATCACCTCCCTATCCCACCTTCCTTCCCTCATCTCCTCCCTACCCCTTTCCAAGTCCGCTGATAGGGGAGGGCCTCCTCCTGTTCCAACTGACCCTTGCTTATCAGGTATCATCAGGACTGGATGCAATGTCCTCCTCTGTGGCCTAGCAAGTCTGATCTTTCCTTGGGGGGGGAGAGGTCAATGAGCCAGCCATTGAGTTCATGTCCGAAATAGTCCTTGTTCCACTTAGTATGGTAACCAATTGGATGCAGAGCTAACATGGACTATATTTGAGCAGGGGTGCTAGGTTATATGCATACATGGTCCTTGGTTGGAGATACAGTCTCATAAAAGACCCCTGTGCTCTGATATATTTGGTCCTTGTGGAGTTCCTGTCCTCTCCAGGTTGTACTAACTCCGCCTTCTTTCATATGATTCCCTGTGCTCTGCCCAAGGTTTGCTTATGAGTCTCAGCATCTACTTTGATACACTGCTAGGTAGAATCTTTCACAGGTCCTCTGTGGTAAGCTTCTGTCCTGTTGTTTTCTCCTATGTCCATCCCATTTGACTTTCTAAGTGAGGATTGATCATCTTAATCCATGTCTTCTTTCTCATTTATCTTCTTTAGCTGTACAGATTTTAGTATGTTTATCCTATCTTATAGGTCTAGCATCCACTTAAAAGTGAGTGTATACCGTGTATGTCTTTCTGATTCCGGGATACCTCACTCTGGATGATCTTTTCTAGATTGTTTGTTTGTTTCTTCATGTTTACATTTCATGACTTCTTTGAATGGTCTACATATAAACCTGTCTGTTGCGTAGCTGGTAAAGATGTTTCCCTTTTTATAAGCTGCTTCATCATTAAGGAATGGATTGCAAAAGCTTTTTAGTTTCACGTTGTAAGACCTGGAGTCTCACTGCTCAGGAGCTCAGGATTGTGTCCTTCCAAGGAACACTTACTGACCAAAATTCGATGCAAAAGCAAGAGGTTTATTCAAATCGTGATAGGGTTGCCCCTCTAAAGACAGGAGAAGACCCCGAGCATGCAAAGCTCGGGTTTTATACTTAAAAATCTGGCCACTTTTGCTCTATACATTGATTGGTCAGCAAGAATAGCATGAAGATAGTTTACAGCTAGTTGTTTGCAGTTTCTGGCCATTTGTGAGTTTTCTCAAAACAATTCACCCTGCCCTTATTTTTTAAAAAACTATCTCAGAGCAGTTCATCCTGCCCTTTGAGAGCTATCTGCCTCTGGCTTCAATTCAAGGCTATCTCAGAGCAGTTCATCCTACCGTTCGAGAGCTATGTGCCTCTGGCTTTAATTCAAGGATGGGAATAGTCACAGCTGTTTTACTTTTACAGTTGTTTGCATTCTCGGGTGGGCTCTCAGATAGTAATGAAGAGAGATAGAGAAGGAGAGAGCAGGACATGATAGCGGGAAGAGAGAGAGAGAGAGAGGGGCACCACAACAGAGAAAGGGGGAGGGCAAGAAGGCAATAGCAGGAGGGCAAGAGAGGCCAAGAGAGAGACAAAGTGGGCAGGAAGATTCTTTTAAGGAGTAAACTAACCACACCTGCCCTACCTGGTTGTCGACACATAATGACATCACAGGTTGCTAGGAAAGACAGAAGCAGGTTCCTAAATACTAAGTGTTGGCATAGGCCTTTAATCCCAGCACTCTGCCAGGCAGAAGCAGGCCAGTCTCTGTGAGTTCAAGGTCAGGATGTTCTACAGATCTAGTCCAAGATAGCCAGGGCTAAAAGGAGAAACCCTCTCTCAAAATACCTAAATAATCATATCTATAATTAATATATACTCACTAAATATAGCAATATAAACCAATATATTTAATAAATATGTTATATATTTATATATATTGTTTTAATCATATATGTATATATCATATATATATGTATATATATGATTAAAAAATCATGTTTTAATTTATGTTTAAATCATATATATCTTATTGAAATAAAATCTGAGCCAGGCTTTGTGGCACAAATCTCTAATCCCATCTCTCCAGGAGACACAAGCATGCTGCTGTGTAAGTTCAGTGTCACCCTGGTCTACAAAGCAAGTCCAGGACATGCACGGCTAGAGAGAAACATTGTCTAAAAAAACAGGCTAGATGTGTGGCTAGATATGTCTGAAATCACATAGTGTGACTAGGCTATAAGAAAGTCTTGTCAGGCATGGTGACACACATCCGTAGTCCCAGCACTTGAGAGGCAGATGAAGGTAGGTCTCTGTGAGTTCGTCATCCTGGTTTACAAAGAGATTCCTGGATTGGCAATCATGCACTGAGACACCATGTCGCAAAAATAAAACATTAAATTAAATTAAAAAAATCAAAGCCTGGACTGTTGGCAAATGCCTCTAATACTAGCACTATGACTGACAGAGGGAAATTTATCTGTGTTAGTTAAAGGCCTGCCTGGTCTAGAAAGCATGACAGGTCAGTCAAGGCCATACAGAAAATCTCTTTCTCAAAAAACAACATCCAGGGATGTAAACAAAAAACTTCTAGTATCTGAAGGTTGTTTCTTTTTTTTCACTTTTTAAAAATTTATGTTTTTGTAAATTACAGTTTATTTACATTGTATCCACACTGTTGCTGCATCCTTCATCCCCTCCTTTACTCAACCTCCTAACTTCCTCCCATTTCTGTCCCCAAGTTCACTGATAGGGGAGTTCCTCCTCCACTTCCATCCTAGCCTATGAGATCTCATCAGAACTGGCTGCATTGTCCTCCTCTGTGGCCTGCTCCCCCATAAAGGGGAGGTGACCAAAGAGCCAGACACTGAGTTCATATCAGAGACAGTTCCTGTTCCCATTACTAGGAAACTCACTTGGAGACTGAGCTGCCATGGAATATATCTAGTCAGGAGTGGAAGAAGTTCAAGGTTATCTCCATGCATGGTCTTTGGTTGGAGTATCAGCCCCCCAAAATACTCCTGTGCCCAGTATTTTTTCATCTGTTGCTCTCCTTGTGGAACTCCTGCCCCCCTCAAAAGTCTTCCTTAGTCATCAGGGAAATGCAAATCAAAATGAATCCGGGATATCACATTACACCTATCAGAATGGAAAACATCAAAAACTCAAATGACAACACATGCTGGAGAGGATGTGCGGAAAGGGGAACACTCCTCCACTTCTGGTGGTAATGTAAACTTGTACAACCACTTTGGAAATCAATGTTGTAATTTCTCAGAAAATTAGGAAGAGTGTTACCTCAAGATCCAGCTATATAACTCCTAGGCATATATCCAAAATTTGATCAAGTGTACAACAAGGACATTTGCTTGACCATGTTTGTAGCTGCTTTATTTGTAATAGGCAGAAGCTGGAAACACCCAGGTGCCAGTCAGTTGAGGAGCGGATATAGAAATTGTGGTACATTTACACAAGGGAATACTACTCAGCATTTAAAAATAAGGAAATCATGAAATTGGCAGGCAAATAGTGGGATCTAGAAAAGATCATCCTGAGTGAGGTATCCTAGAAGCAGAAAGACACACAGGGTATATACTCACTCATAAGTAGGTATTAGATATATAATATAGGATAAACGTGCTAATATCTGTACACCCTAAGAATCTAATCATGAAAAGAAACATGGCCTTGGATGAATTAAATTATTTAAGATGTTCACGTATAATGTAGTGGAGGAGGTCACCAATTGTGGTTGTGTTCTATATTTTGAACCAATGGAGTAGCTTTTGAAGTTTGCTGTATATGTATCAAATCCAATCACAGAAGTTTATTGGGTCATTCTGATATTCTTTCTGTGGCTGCTGTTGATCTAGTGCATCTAATCACACTTGGTGACAGGCATTTTTCTGCTGCAAAGTATAAAATGGGATCTCCATCATCTATATGATCCATTGCTTATTTATTTCAGGTAGGGTGTGATCCTGCTTTTCAAGGAAGGGTCTCTGAGAAAGTGTGGTGCTTTTGTTTTTCATTTTCACAGATACCTTTAAGATGTTTTTTTTTTTCAAGCCTGATTTGGATGTCAGTAATTAGGCAAAGCTCCATTATCATATGTCAGCCTTCTCAGTACAAGTCCACGGGTGGAAGATGTTCCCCCAACGTGTTCTATTTTTACCAACGTTAATGTTAAAATGCTTAATAGTGTGTATGTAGGTATGTATGACTATATGTATGTATATCTATATGTATGTATGTACTGTTTAATGTTCCATTCTTCATGGTTCCATTATTTACTGCATGACACATAATGTTGAAGTACTGCCTTCTGAGAGAATTATCTAGAGGAGCTAAATAATGTAACAGCAATGATATTTATTTCAAAAGGCATGTTGTGTGTGTGTAATGTTACTATGGGTTCTTAGGCCATGACAGATGTGTGAAGACTTGGTGACAGCTTTGTGGGGTTTATTTTGGTCATTGTTATATGATGTTCAAAGTCATGTTGACAGTTTTGCTTACCACAGACATTCCCCACTGAGTTCATTGATACTCAAATAAACTTTATTGAAATATTACATCAGTAAAATATTGTCTCCTATCCAGATTATAAACCTATTGTCATATAAGGAATAATAAATGTTATGTCCAAATTAAAATGATATAATGCTGTCTTTTTTTTTTGGAATGTGTTAGTTCATTTTTAGGAGTAAAGACTTGTTCATAACACTGTGTCAGATCTACAAGTGAATGTCAGAGCATTATCTCAGTGGGCATAATTGGTTGTTTCTAAGCCGGATGATTTGAGCTCAATTTCTGGGTAGCCAATATTACTCCTATAGAATTTTTCTAGTATTTCTATACTTGGGCCTTTGTATATGCAAATTCACACACCAGTACATAAATAAATAATTTGTAAACCTAAATAATGACCATTTTTTCCACTGGTCAAAAGACTTTTGGTTTCATGTCAAAACTCATAAGTGGGATGTAAACAGATAGTAAAAGGCAGATAGTAAAAATAAGTTGTCCTCTCACTAGAACGTACATACTCAAACATTTTTCAATGTATAAAATTAAAGCAAAGGAGAAAACTCACTTATTAACAACATCAGAAATGATTTGCAATTGTCAATAAATGTAGAATTTGAAGACTTACTACCATTCATTAAAAGAAAAATGGTACCTTTGTACATCTTATTTTTTTTTTCCTTTCATTCCTTGATTCAAGAATAGGTCATTAAAATATCTTAGCTTGCCTCAAAGGTGCATCCCTTTCATGCTAGACCTGGGAGTCCATGGCAAGCTAATCTTTCTGAGACTGTGGTCAGCTTGATCCACAGAGTGAGTTCTCTTTTGTATTTGTGCATTCATTCATTCATTTGTTTGTTTTTAGACAGAATTTCCTTGTGTAGCCTTGGTTGGCCTAGACTCACATTGTAGACCTGGCTAGCCTCAAATTCAGGTCTCTTCTTCCCTGAGTGCTGGGATTACAGGTATATGCCACCATGCCCAGCTCCAAAGATTGAGTTCCAAAACAGGCATGGCTATGTGGAAATATCATGGATTTAATTGATCCCCCAAAATGTACTCTGTATCTCAAACTATAGGTTTCCCCACACACAGGGATAGTGTCCACAGAGCTGGGTCCTGGTACTGTTCCTGGTCCTGGTCCTCAGAGTCTAGCTCTTGGCCCAGCTCTGGCCCCAAAAGTCTGCTGTCAAACCCTGTTGGGCTTTTTTTTTCTGGGGTTCAATTTATCCCAGTAGACCCCCTGGACACCAACTACACACCTGGCAGCATCTTCTATAGATGGATGCACATGCCCAACTCACAGGAAACTCTCAACAAAAACAGGCTCCTTACCCCTTGGCTCATCAAGGACCACAGCCCAGGAATGGCTCCACCTACTGTGGGCAGATGGGAAGGTGCTATCTCCGAATACATCACTTAAGTTGAGTAAGCAACATCTTTTTAATAATAATATGAAACCAACAACAATAACGCAACAGTGAAAAACAGCAATATAAAAATATACAAAATAAAGGGAATCTTTTCTCTAAGGGGAGCAGGCGCTAGGTGCAGCTCAGCCAATGATTGTACCAAATATATGTCTAACTCGGGGAGTGAGGACAGGGGATCGGGTGCCCCCAAGTGCACCACAGTAGAGAGAAACAGTGGCTCATCCACCAGGTCCACAAGGGCCTGTGTATCCTCGGATACTAAAGCCAGAGTTTGCACTGTTCCAGCTTCTGGCAAGACTGGTGGTCCCAAACCCATGGGATCCAAGAGCTCAGCTTCCTCTTGGGGCTTAGCATCTGCCCCCGAACCCAGGCTCCGTTTCTCATGCGCCACCAAGGCTTCTTGCATGCGCAGCTCTGCAGTTGAAGTCCCAAGTAGCCCAGGATCTGAGCACAGAAAGGCGTGAGCCGTCATCTGGGATAGGGGAGCAGCCTGAAAGCACGCAGAATGGGGTGAGCTAACCCAAGATGGCCTCTCCATGTCAGGGAAGGTACAGTCCCCTCTCCTACCTGCAGGACGATCGAGTTGACAGGCGTCCTCCTCTGTTTCACTTTCTAGAGCTTCAGAACATTTCCCCTGTGGGACACGGGGCTGGAATCAGCTGCTGTCTCACCAGCCGCCTCCCCCAGGTCCTCCTCCTCCTCCTAATCCTCTTCCTCCTTCTCGGGCTTCAGTTTATCCCAGGCTTATCCATTGCCCGGAGGATCTCCGCAGATTGGTAGTCCAACTCTGCAGTGGGCACATGGATCCTGGCATAGTTCAGCAGCCTTCTCACGATGGCCAGGTCCGGGGGCCCCAGAGAAATCCTGGGGGAATTTCTGCAGCTACTGGGACAAGAACGAGAAGGTGGCACTGTGGGTGAGAGCAGGGCAGAGGGACATGGTGTGGGGAGCCTGGCCTCTGTTTGGAACTGCGGGGGGGGGGGGCATTGGTATTCCCCAGGGCCTTTCCTTTTTTGTCTCTCCCTCTGCTGCTCGAAACCCGGGAGCCCAGTGGGAAACCTCTGTCCTCTACCAGCAGGTGAGGTCTCGAGGACAGTCCCTAGCGAGAGAACCCCAAAGGTGAGGCTCCTGGCCAAAATTGGCCCTCCACCCTGGACCTAAACGCCCCTTCCTGCTCACCTCCCCCTCCACCCCAAGCCTACTCATGTCTTTGTCTGCTTTTCCGCCTGAACAATCTATACCTGTGACAGTCCACGGGGGTGTTACCCCTAAGGCCCCGTGTCCCCAAGCCACCCAGACATCTAGAAGGAACTATTAGAATCTTCCCAGGGATGGGTTTGGGGGTGCTAGGGGCTCCATCCATAATAAACACCGCAAATGGGGTCCAGAATCCTTTACTCAAACGGGGAAAGGTCGCTCAGGGCATGAGAAAGGGTGGTGTGTGACATTCCCTGGGGAAGGTGAATGGCACCTGTTAGAGCCCCACCCCTGCCACAATCGCCCATGTTTGGCCATGTCACTTTAAGGGGTCTGGTCTGGGACTCAGGCTGCTGGGACTCACACGTCCTGTTCTGTGAGGGCACAGGGCACTGGCCCTGGGAAACCACTCTCCTGCCTTTTCAGCATCAGGTCCAGAACCAACCAGATGGTGGCAATCTTTGGATAAAGGGCCAGAAGGTGGGCAAATAAGGAATCATCTGCTTCACATAGTCCATGCGATCATTGCTGAGCATGAGGATGCCATGAAGGAAGGCTCGCTACCTTTCGCTATGAGGAAGGACCAGGGCAGGAGGGAGGCTTTAAGTGTGCAAACCCCGAGGGGCACCAATGACCCCTTTCCCTACACCTAAGCGGGATGCAGGCATGAAAAGTGTTCCTCAATGTCCCAACAGGAACACTCTTCCAGGCTGCGATCGCGGTGGATGGGGGGTGGGGTCGACCAGAAAGCTTCCCTGCTGCAGGACAGCCCTGGTTACCTTGGTCTCCCAGTGGGGAACAGGCCAGAAATGTGTCAGGGAGCGCACCACATGTCTCCAGCAGCGGGACAGGCGACCACCGCTATCTTCTCTGAGACCTGAGTCCGTGGAGGTCTGGAAGCAGAACAGACTCATCTCTCCAGATCCTCTGGACCAGCTGGTCTGTCCAGGCTGCTATTGCTGCTGGTGGTCTCCCGTTACCTGGCAACCGGGGTTCCGAGTTCCATCTGGAACCTGGCTGAGGAAGCATGGTCACTTCCTGGAGTCACCCTGCCAGAGCCTCCCCCTTATGGGCTCTCCCTGGAGGCCACCAGCCCTGCAGGCTCTGCTGATTAAACCATCAACAGTTCCAGAGAGAAATGATGGAGAAGTTGCCTCCCGTCACCACTAGAGGGCATAGAGTCACATGAGAGGGTGCAAGGATGAAAAGAACAGCAGCAGCAGAGAGGGATGGCTACCATCCTTCTTTAATCTTTTACTATTATTATTATTATTATTATCATCATCATCATCATCATCATCATCATCATCATTCCTTTTTCTTCCCTAGTATACTGAAAACAAATTCACCTTCTTTCATTTCACCTACTGAACTAAAATGTTCTCATCTCTCAGCCTTTCAATATGTATGTTCTTTATCTTATCTGGGGTGTTAGGTACCTCTTGCTTTCCTTTAGGTTTCATAGTGGAATTTATAGTGATGTATACATTTCTATGCATAGTCTATGGGTTTGTTTATGGTGGATTACCCCACAAGACTGTAAGCTTATAGAGAAAGAGTGGTGTTTACATCAATCATTTTTGTGTGTTCAGGACTTAGCAGAGTATTGGGTACCTAATTCACAATAACTATCTGTGGAAGGACAAATAACCTTTTAAAAAGTAAATTACTTTAACAAAGTCTTCATAATCTGATAGTAATACAGAATTCCCACCTAAAGGATGGGAGCATGTAACATTTTATTTGTTAATCCCAGCCATTGTGCCACCTGTAAAAATGTTTCCTGAATTCTTTTTATCTTCTTCTGTTACTGCTGTTACTAGGACAGCCTCCTCTATGCCTGTTGCCCTCTCTGTGTTCTCTTTAATTTATCCCATAACAAGATACTTCCATTAAGCTTTAGTGAGATTTAGCATCTGGCTTTATTATATCTAAAGATTATCTGTTTCTGCCTGTTTTGTACAGAAGGCAGGAATACAAGTCAGAGGTAGAATATTTGCTTCACATATAGGAGGTAAGGAAGGAGGAGAAAAGGGAGGAGGAAAAAAGGAGCAGGAGAAGCGAAGCATTGCTTTTCTTTATGCAGATGCACTTCCTTCAATACAGGGGTTAACAGTCTTCTTGTCTCTGCATTACAAATAAGGTAGAAATTCCAGATACAGCAACAGTGATACTTATTTGGTGTTAGTTTTTAACCTGGTCCTTCTCCTGACATTTACACTGTAACTGCTTTATATGTAGTTGGTTTTATGTACATGTTCATTTTCTGGGAAGAATCATTTTTTTCATTAGGTTTTATCAGAATTCATATCCTCAGAAAG
>JAEOAE010002281.1:0-14936 GCA_036365155.1 Meriones psammophilus
AATGTATTCATTTACTCTGTATATACAAGCCACAGTGCGCCTGTGGAGGTCAGAGACAATTTGTGGGAGCTGTTTCTCTCCCATCATGTGAATCCTGGGGGTCAAGCTCAGGTCATCAGGTGTAGTAGTCCCTCTTCTGTCATATACTCACTTGATCCCCTGAGCATGTCATTTAGCTGGTTGGGCAACAAATTCATGTATGTAAAACAATACCTTATGCAGTAGGGGTCAGATGAGGTGTGTGGTGAGGCTGAAAACTGCCCCAAACACAATCAAGCAACAGCACTGACAATGACAGTTATGGTCCAAGGATCTGTGTCTTTATTTCATGTCCACTTCAGACCTCACAGGGTGCAAGCCGCAGAGGCAGGCACAGAGCAGCTCTTGCTGACTCAGTCTGGTGATGAGATTAGAGTTTCAAGTCTTTCAGTGCAAAGCAAACTGCTTTCCCTCACTTTTGCTGGCTGGACTTCTGAGTTATTTTTCCTTCTACCCACCTATGATACCCACATGGTTACCACATACCTCTTAAACATAGTTTTTGGCATATAATGATATAACTTTTTTTTTCAATGCTGTTTATTCAGGAACCTTGTACAATCATCTGACCCTGGGGAAAGCCAGCCCACAGCTTAAATAGCCTCTGGGTAGCCAACCCCAGCATGCCATATGGGCAATGCAGATAGGTCCACATACATGGAAGCAAGCCAGATCTTTGGCCTTAGCCAAATGTGGAATTGTTTGTGACAGAGAGCACTCACCATCGGGAAGGTGGAAGGCAGAAACCAGCTCCGTCTTTAAGGCGCAGCGTTCCGCAGCTCTCTCCAGTTCCCCCATTTGTTTTAGACGCATTAGGCAAGAGTAGAGGTCTGATCTCTGATATTAGAAATAAATTGGGACTTTGTACCAATGCTCATTTAGGTGTCATCCACCCAAAGAGCATCAGACCTGTCCGATACCTTTTTCTCAGAGGCGGGACCTGGGGCATCAACCCGCATGCAATCAGACTTGCTCTTCTCTGGGTCGAACGCAGCTGACCCTGAGTGCAGTGCTTAGCCTCGCATCCTGAGCATAACATTTTAGCTTTTTATGGTAGCCAACCATGCTTGGGGAGACTGTCCTGCTTCAATGGCTGTAAAGGCCTGAATGGTCATGGCTGCATTACACTGTTGTGAGACTCTAATCTTGCATATATACCACAGGCAAACCAAGGAGACCAACAGCAGAAGGCTTGCTAATGCTCCCATGCCCGCCCATTCCTTCAGATGATTCATGGCTGCAGCAATCCATGATGACAATCCTGTGGCTAGTCCTGCGTCCACTCTGGTAGAATTTACGGTGACAATGGCCACTCACAGCTGCTCCATCATAATATCGAATTCTCCAGTCCAATTACCTAAAATATAGCTAGACAATTGTTTAGACAGATTTGCAGCACAGGAAAAATTCTCATATTGTATGGTAGTGACACAAAGTCCAGCATACTTCCATTGACAGCCAAGCTGAACAATTTGCCATAGGGTATCAATTTGCTCCTGCACGAGGTCAATCCTCTGATTGAACACCATCAAGCCTCCTTTTAGTTGAGCATTAATTCCTTTTTGTACATCTAAGGCATGAGCTACATTGGCTAAAAGATTATTCAGGGTCTGAGCAGTCTGCACAGTATGACTCATGGCTAATGCCACGGTGGTAGCTCCAACAGCCACCAATGAGATGGCAGTAACAATGGTGGCTGTAGTTCCAAGATCCCTTTTCTGTCTGAAGAGAGTCATAGCGTGAGGGGCATCAACTGGTACAGGCACCCGGCGAGCCATGCGAGTAACTAGGGCATACCTAAATTCACTAGCATTCCAGCATTGGGCAAAAAAGCAAGTATCATCACCACAATTACTTGGTTCTATCTGGCTAATAATGAATAAAAATGGGGGATATAAACAAACAGGTGTGGGCTTATAGGAAATATTATGAGAAGCCTTAACCCCCTCGTTGGAACATCCTGCATTAGTTCTAGAAGTAGCAGTGGTAGTGTCCGAGGTCTGAGTAGGTTCAGGAGACCATTGTCCCCAGGGGCGAGACATGCTCCATGTAAATTGACTAACTCCATGTTTTCCTCCACTTTTGAAAGACCTTTAAGGTTCTTAAATTATTTTTTCCCTTTTTTTAAAAAAAGTTTTCATCAATTACACTTTATTCATTCTGCATCCCCCCATAAGCCCCTCCCTCCTCCCCTCCTAATCCCACCCTCCCTCCTCCCTCTGCTTGCATGCCACTCCCCAAGTCCACTGATAGGGGAGCTTCTCCTCTCCTTTCTGATCTTAGTCTATCAGTTCACATCAAAAGTGGCTGCATTGTCCTCTACTATGGCCTGGTAAGGCTGCTCCCCTCCAGGGGGAGGTGATCAAAGAGCAGGCCAATCTGATTATATCAGAGGCTGTCCCTCTTCACATTACTATGTAACCCAATTGGACTCTGAACTGCCCTGGGCTACATCTGTGCAGGGGTTCTGGATTATCTCTATGAATCGTCCTTGGTTGGAGTATGAGTCTCTGAAAAGTTCCCTGTGTTCAAATTTTCTTGTTCTGTTGCTCTTCTTGTGGAGACCCTGTCCTCTCCAGCTCTTACTATTTCCCAGTTCTTACCTAAAATTCCATTCACTCTGCCCAACAGTTGCCCATCAGGCTCAGCATCTGCTTTGATAGTCTGTAGGGCAGATGCTTTCAGAGGCCCTCTGTGGTAGGTTCCTAGGTTGTTTCCTGTTTTCTTCTTCTTCTGATGTCCATCCTCTTTGCCTTTCCGGATGGGGATTGGACATTTTAGTTAGGGTCCTCTCTCTTGCTTAGTTTCTTTAGATGCACAGGTTATAGTGGGTTTGTCCTATGTTGTATGTCTATATGAGTGAGTATATACCATGTGTGTCTTTTTGCTTCTGGGACAACTCACTCAGGATGATCCCTTCCAGATCCCACCATTTACCTGCAAATTTCATGATTTCCTTATTTTTCATTGCTGAGCAATATTCCATTGTGGAGATGTACCACAATTTCTGCATCCATTCTTCAGTTGAGGGGCATCTGGGTTGTTTCTAGCTTCTGGCTATTACAAATAAAGCTGCTACAAACATGGTTGAGCAAATGTCCTTTTTGTGTACTTGAGCCTCTTTTGAATATATGCCCAGGAGTGGTATGGCTGGATCACGGGGAAGCACTATTCCTAGTTGTCTGAGAAAGCACCAGATTGATTTCCAGAGTGGTTGTACAAGTTTACATTCCCACCAGCAGTGGAGAAGGGTCCCTTCTCCACAACCTCTCCAGCATGTGTTGTCACTTGAGTTTTTGATCTTGGCCATTCTCATGGGTGTAAGGTGAAATCTCAGGGTTGTTTTGATTTGCATTTCCCTAATGGCTAGTGAGGTTGAGCATTTCTTTAAGTGCTTCTCTGCCATTCGGTATTCCTCTACAGAGAATTCTCTGTTTAGCTCTGTTCCCAATTTTTTAAGTGGATTACTTGGTTTGCTGCTTTTCAGCTTCTTTAGTTCTTTATAAATACTGGATAGGAGTCCTCTGTCAGATAAAGGGTTGGTGAAGATTCTTTCCCAATCTGTAGGCAGTCGCTTTGTTTTGGTGATGGTCTCCTTTGCTTTGCAGAAGCTTTTCAGTTTCATGAGATCCCATTTATTGATTGTTGCTCTTAGAGCCTGTGCTGTTGGTGTTCTGTTCAGATTGGCCTGCTCTTTGATCACCTCCCCCTTGAGGGGAGCAGCTTTACCAGGCCATAGTAGAGGACAATGCAGCCACATTTGATGTGAAATGATGGACTAAGATCAGAAAGAAGAGGAGAACCTCCCAAATCAGTGGACTTGGGGAGTGGCATGCATGCAGAGGGAGGAGGGAGGGTGGGATTGGGAGGGGAAGAGGGAAGGGCTTATAGGGGGATGCAGAATGAATAAAGTGTAATTGAGGAAAAATTTCAAAAAAGGGAAAAAATAATTTAAGAACCTTAAATGACTTTCAAAAGTGGAGCAAAACATGGAGTTAGTCAATTTACATGGAGCATGTCTCGCCCCTGGGGGCAATGGTCTCCTGAACCTACTCAGACCTCGGACACCACCACTGCTAGTTCTAGAACTAATGCGAGATGTTCCAACGAGGGGGTTAAGGCTTCTCATAATATTTCCTATAAGCCCACACCTGTTTGTTTATATACCCCATTTTTATGCATTATTAGCCAGAGAGAGCCAAGTAATTGTGGTGATGATACTTGCTTTTTTGCCCAATGCTGGAATACTAGTGAATTTAGGTATGACCTGGTTACTCGCAAGCCTTGCTGGGTGCATGTGCCCATTGAATGATGCCCCTCACACTATGACTCTCTTCAGACAGAAAAGGGATCTTGAAACTACAGCCGCCACTGTTACTGCCATCTCATAGGAATACAGGAACACTGAAAAGTGATATATTCCACTGTACAGCACAGGAACAAGTTTCCAACCAAAGAACAGAAAAGCAAAGCACTCCTTTGTAAACTAAATCACATGTGTGTCGATCGCTCAATTAGGAATACAGGAAAACTGAAAAGTGACATATCGAACTGTATGGCCAAGAAACAAGTTTTCATGGAAAGAACAGAAACGCATAGCACAACTTTTTAAACTAATTCACATACGTGTCGCCCATTCAATTAATATAACAGAAAAACTGAAAAGTGATATATCACACTATACAGCACAGAAACAAGTTTCCAACAGAAGGAAAGAAACGTAAAGCACTACTTTGTAAACTAAATCGCATGTGTGTCACTCGCTCAATTAGGAATACAGGAAAACTGAAAAGTGTTATCTCGCACTGTACGGCACAGTAAGAAGTTTCCATCGAAAGAACAGAAACGCAAAGCACAACTTTGTAAACTAATTCACATACGTGTCACCCATTCAATTATTATAACAGAAAAACTGAAAAGTTATATAACTCTAACCCTAACAATAACCCTAAACCTAACCCCCTAACCCTAAACTAACTCTAACCCTAACCCTAACCCCTAACTCTAACCTAACCCTTACCCTAACCCTAACCCTAACCCCCTAACCCTAACATAACCCTAAACCTAACCCTAACGCTAACCCTAACCCTAACTTTTTCCTGACAGGAACAAGTTTTCAAGGAAAGAACGTTAATGCAAAGCACTACTTTGTAAACTAAATCACATGTGTGACACTCGCTCAGTTAGGAATACAGGAAAACTGAAAAGTGATATATCACACTGTACAGCACAGAAACAAGTTTCTAACAGAAGAACAGAAACATAAGGCACTACTTTGTAAACTAAATACATGTGTGTTGCTCACTCAATTAGGAATACAGGAAAACTGAACAGTGATATATCGAACTGTATGGCAAAGAAACGAGTTTTCATCGAAATAACAGAAAAGCAAAGCACAACTTTGTAAAGTAATTCACATACGTGTCACCTGTTCAATTATTATAACAGAAAAACTGAAAAGTGATATATCGCACTGTACAGCACAGGAACAAGTTTTGACAAAAGAACTGAAAAGCAAAGAACTACTTTGTAAACTAAATCACATGTGTGTCGCTCGCTCAATTAGGAATACAGGAAAACTGAAAAGTGATATATCGCACTGTACAGCACAGTAAAAAGTTTCCAACGAAAGAACAGAAAAGCAAAGCACTACTTTGTAAACTAAATCACATGTGTATCGCTTCCTCAATTAGGAATACAGGAAAATGAAAAGTGATATATCGATTGTACAGCAAAGAAACAAGTTTTCATCGAAAGAACATAAACGCAAAGCACAACTTTGTAAACTAGTTCACATATGTGTCGCCTGGTCAATTAATATAACAGGAAAACTGAAAAGTGATATAACCCTAACCCTAACCCTAACCCTAAACCTAACCCTAACCCTACAGTAACCCTAACCTAAACCCTAACCTTAACCCTAACCCTAACCCTACCCTAACCATAACCCTAACCCTAACCCTAACTCCTAACCCTAACTTGTTCCTAACAGGAACAAGTTTCCAACGATAGAACATAAACGCAAAGCAATACTTTGTAAACTAAATCACATGTGTATCGCTCGCTCAATTAGGAATACAGTAAAACTGAAAAGTGAGATATCGAACTGTACGGCAAAGAAACAAGTTTTCATCAAAAGAACAGAAACGCAAAGCACAACTTTGTAAACTAATTCACCTAAGTGTCGCCTGTTCAATTATTATAACAGGAAAACTGAAAAGAGATATAAACCTAATCCTAACCCTAACCCTAACCCTAACTGTAACCATAACCCTAACCCTAACTTGTTCCTAACAACAGGAACAAGTTTCCAAAGAAAGAACATACACGCAAAGCACTACATTGTAATCTAAATCACATGTGTGTCACTCCCTCAATTAGGAATACAGGAAAACTGAAATGTGATATATCGCACTGTACAGCACAGAAAAATTTTCGAACGAAAGAAAAGAAAAGCAAAGAACTACTTTTAAACGGAATCACGTGTGTCGCTCGCTCAATTAGGAATACAGAAAAACTGAAATGTGTTATCTCGCACTGTACAGCACAGAAACAAGTTTCCATTGAAAGAAAGAAAACACAAAGCACAACTTTGTAAACTAATTCACATACGTGTCGCCTGTTCAATTATTATAACAGGAAAACTGAAAAGTGATATATCACACTCTACAGCACAAAAACAAGTATCCAACAGAAGAACAGAAATCAGAAACAGAAAGCACGACTTTGTAAACTAAATCACATGTGTGTCGCTCGCTCAATTAGGAACACAGGAAAACTGAAAAGTGATATATCTAACTGTACGGCAAAGAAACAAGTTTTTATCAAAAGAACAGAAACACAAAGCACAACTTTGTAAGCTAATTCACATACGTGTCGCACGTTCAATTGTTACAACAGGAAAACTGAAAAGTGATATATCGCACTGTATGGCACAGGAACAAGTTTCGAGCGAAAGAACAGAAAAACAAAGCACTACTTTTAAATTTATCAAATGTGTGTTGCTCGCTCAATTAGGAATACAGGAAAACTGAAAAGTGTTATCTCGCACTGTACAGCACAGAAACAAGTTTCCATCGAAAGAAAGGAAACGCAAAGCACAACTTTGTAAACTAATACACATAAGTGTCGCTCGTTCAATTATTATGAGAGGAAAACTGAAAAGTGATATAACCCTAACCCTAACCCTAACAGTAACCCCTAACCCAAACCATAACCCTAACCCTAAACCTAACGCTAACCCTAACCCTAACCCTAACAAGTTTCCAACAAAAGAACATAAACACAAAGCACTACTTTGTAAACTAAATCACATGTGTGTCACTGGCTCAATTAGGAATACAGGACACTGAAAGGTGATATATCGCACTGTACAGCATAGGAACAGGTTTCGAACAAAAGAACAAAAAGCAAAGCACTACTTTTAAACAGAATTACATGTGTGTCTCTCACTCAATTAGGGAATACAGGAAAACTGAAAAGTGTTATCTCACACTGTACAGCAGAGAAACAAGTTTCCAACAGAAGAACAGAGACGCAAAGCAATACTTTGTAAACTAAATCGCATTTGTGTCGCTCGCTCAATTAGGAATACAGAAAAATGAAAAGTGATATAACGACTTGTATGGCAAAGAAACAAGTTTTCAACGTAAAGAAGAACAGAAACATAAAGCACAACTTGTAAACTAATTCACTTATGCGGTCGCCTGTTCAATTACTAAAACAAGAAAAAGGAAAAGTGATATAACCCTAACCGTAACCCTAACCCTAAGCCCTAACCCTAACCCTAAAAGTAACCCAACCCTACCCTAACCCTAACCCTAACCCTAACCCTAATCCCTAAGCCTAACCCTAACCTAACCCTAACCCTAACCCTACCCTAACCCTACCCTAACCCTAACCAGTAACCCTAACCCTAACCCTAACTTGTTCCTAACAGGAACAAGATTCCAACCAAAGAACATAAACGCAAAGCACAACTTTGTAAACTAAATCATATGTGTGTCGCTCGCTCAATTAGGAATACAGGATAACTGAAAAGTGATAGATCGCACTGTACAGCACAGTAACAAGTTTCCAACGAAAGAACAGAAAGCAAAGCACTACTTTGTAAACTGAATCACATGGGTGTCGCCCGCTCAATTATTAATATAGGAAAACTGAAAAGTGTTATCTCGCACTGTACGACACAGAAACAAATTTCCAACAGAAGAACAGAAACGCAAAGCACTACTTTGTAAACTAAATCACATGTGTGTCGCTTTCTCAATTCGGAATACAGGAAAATGAAAAGTGATATATCGAACTGTACGACAAAGAAACAAGTTTTCATGGAAAGATCAGAAATGCAAAGCACAAATTTCCAAACTAATTCACATAAGTGTCACCCGTTCAATTATTATAACAGGAAAACTGAAAAGTGATATATCTCACTGTTCAGCACAGAAACAAATTTCAACAGAAGAAGAGAAACGCAAAGCACTACTTTGTAAACTAAATCACATGTGTCGCTCCCTCAATTAGAGTAATGGGAAAATGAAAAGTGATATATCGAACTGTAAGGCAAAGAAAAAAGTTGTCATAGAAAGAACAGAAACGCAAAGCACAACTTTGTAAACTAATTCACATACGTGTCACCTGTTCAGTTATTATAACAGGAAAACTAAAAGTTGATATAACCCTAACCCTAACCCTAACCCTAATCCTAACCCTATCCCCTAAATCTAACCCTAACCCTAACCCTAACGCTAAACCTAACGCTAACCTAACCTAACCCTAACCTAACCCTAACTTGTTCTTAACAGGAACAAGTTTCCAACGAAAGAACATAAACACAAAGCACTACTTTGTAAACTAAATCATGTGTGTCTCACTCGCTCAATGAGGAATACAGGAAAACTGAAAAGTGATATATCGCAGTGTACAGCAGAGGAACAAGTTTCGAAAGAAAGAACAGAAAAGCAAAGCACTACATTTTAAAGGAATCACTTGTGTCACTCGCTCAATTAGGAATACAGGAAAACTGAAAAGTGTTATCTCGCACTGTAAGGCACAGAAACAAGTTTCCATCGAAAGAACAGAAAGGCAAAGCACAACTTTGTAAACTAATTCACATACGTGTCGCCTTTTCAATTATTATAACAGGAAAACTGAAAAGTAATATATCGCACTGTACAGTACAGTAACAAGTTTCCAACAAAAGAACAGAAACACAAAGCACTACTTTGTAAACTAAACCACATGTGTGTCGCATGCTCAATTAGGAATACAGGAAAACTGAAATGTGTTATCTCGCACTGTACAGCACAGAAACAAGTTTCCATCGAAAGAACATAAACGCAAAGGACAACTTTGTAAACTAATTCACATGTGTGTCGCATGCTCAATTAGGAATACAGGAAAACTGAAAAGTGTTATTTCGCACTGTACAGCAGAGGAACAAGTTTCGAACGAAAGAACAGAAAAGCAAAGCACTACTTTTAAACGGAACCACGTGTGTTGCTCGCTCAATTAGGAATACAGGAAAACTGAAAAGTGTTATCTCACAATGTATGGCACAGAAAAAAGTTTCCATCAAAAGAAAGGAAATGCAAAGCACAACTTTGTAAACTAATTCACATATGTGTCGCCCGTTCAATTATTATAACAGGAAAACTGAAAAGTGTTATCTGAGACTGTACAGCACAGAAACATGTTTCCATCGAAAGAAAGGAAACGCAAAGCACAATTTTGTAAACTAATTCACATACGTGTCGCCCGTTCAATTATTATAAGAGGAAAATTGAAAAGTGATATAACCCTAACCCTTACCCTAACTCTAACCCTAACCCTAACCCCACCCTAACGTAAACCCTAACCCTAACCCTAACCCTAACCCTAATCCTACCCTAACCCTAACCCTAAACCTAACCCTAACCCCTAACCCTAACCCTAACCCCTAACACTATCCCTAACCCTAACCCTAACCCTAGCCACTAACCCTATCCCTAACCCTAACCCTAACCCTAACCCTACCCTAACCCTAACCCTAACCCTAACCCTAACCTAACCCTAACTTGTTCCTAATAGGAACAAGTTTCCATCGAAAGGACAGAAACGAAAAGCACAACTTTGTAAGCTAATTCACATATGTGTCGCACATTCAATTAGTACAACAGTAAAACTGAAAAGTGATATATCGCACTGTATGGCACAGGAACAAGTTTTGAGCGAAAGAACAGAAAAGCAAAGCACTACTTTGTAAACTAATTCACATACGGGTCGCCCGTTGAATTTTTACAACAGGAAAATTGAAATGTGATATATCGCACTCTACGGCACAGAAACAAGTTTCCAACGAAAGAACAGAAATGCAAAGCACACCTTTGTAAACTAATTCACATACATGTCGCCCTTTGAATTATTATAAGAGGCAAATTGAAAAGTGATATAACCCTAACTCTAACCCTAACCCCTAACCCTAACACTACCCTAAGAATCACTTGTTCCTAACAGGAACAAGTTTCCAACGAAAGAACATAATCGCAAAGCACTACTTTGTAAACTAAATCCCATGTGTGTCACTCGCCGAATGAGGAATACAGGAAAACTGAAAAGTGATATATCACACTGTACAGCAGAGGAACAAGTTTCGAACGAAAGAACAGAAAAGCAAAGCACTATTTTTAAACGGAATCATGTGTGTCGCTCGCTCAATTAGGAATACAGGAAAACTGAAAAGTGTTATCTTGTACTGTACGACACAGATACAAGTTTCCATCGAAAGAACATGATCGCAAAGCACTACTTTGTAAACTAAATCACATGTGTGTCCCTCGCTCAATTAGGAATACAGGAAAACTGAAAAGTGATATATCGCACTGTACAGTACAGTAACAAGTTTCCAACGAAAGAACAGAAAAGCAAAGCACTACTTTTAAATGGAATCACGAGTGTCGTTTGCTCAATGAGGAATAGAGGAAAACTGAAAAGTGATATATCGCACTGTACAGCAGAGGAACAAGTTTCGAACAAAAGAAGAGAAGAGCAATGCACTACTTTTAAACAGAATCACGTGTGTCGCTCGCTCAATTAGGAATTCAGGAAAACTGAAAAGTGTTATCTCGCACTGTACGGCACAGAAACAAGTTTCCATTGAAAAAACAGAAACGCAAAGCACAACTTTGTAAATTAATTCACATACGTGTCGCCTGTTCAATTATTACGAGAGGAAAACTGAAAAGTGATATAACCCTAACCCTAACCCTAACCCTAACCCCCTAACCCTAACCCTAACCCCTAACACTATCCCTAACCCTAACCCTAACCCTAACCACTAACCCTATCCCTAACCCTAACCCTAACCCTAACCCTACCCTAACCCTAACCCTAACCCTAACACTAACTTGTTCCTAAAAGGAACAAGTTTCCATCGAAAGGACAGAAACGCAAAGCACAACTTTGTAAGCTAATTCACATACGTGTCACAAGTTCAATTATTACAACATGAAAATTGAAAAGTGATATATCGCACTGTACAGCACAGAAACAAGTTTCGAACGAAAGTACAGAAAAGCAAAGCCCTACTTTTAAACGGAATCACGTGTGTCGCTCGCACAATTAGGAATACAGGAAAACTGAAAAGTGTTATCTAGCACTGTACGGTACAGACACAAGTTTCCTTCGAAAGAACAGAAATGCAAAGCACAACTTTGTAAACTAATTCACATAAGTGTCACCCGTTCAATTATTATAAGAGGAAAACTGAAACGTGATATAACACTAACCCTAACCCTAATCCTAAACCTAACACTAACCCTAACCCTAACCCTAACACCTAACCCTAACACTAACCCTAACCCTAACCCTAACACCTAACCCTTACCCCTAACACTATCCCTAACCTAACCCTAACCCTAACACCTAACCCTAACCCTAACCCTAACCCAACCCTAGTACAACCCTAACCCTAACCCTAACCCTAACCCTACACTAACGGTAAACCTAACCCTACCCCTAATCCTAACCCTAACTTGTTCCTAACAGGAACAATTTTCCATCGAAAGAACAGAAATGTAAAGCACTACTTTGTAAACTAATTCACATACGTGTCGCCCTTTCAATTATTACAACAGGAAAACTGAAAAGTGATATATCGCACTGTACAGCACAGGAACAAGTTTTGAGCGAAAGAACAGAATAACAAAGCACTACTTTGTCAACTAATTCACATATGTGTCGCCGTTGAATTATTACAACAGGAAAACTGAAAAGTGATATATCACACTGTATGGCACAGGAACAAGTTTCGAGCGAAAGAACAGAAAAGCAAAGCACTACTTTGCAAACTAATTCACATACGTGTAGCCCATTCAATTATTATAACAGGAAAACTGAAAAGTGTTATCTTGGACTGTATGGCACAGAAACAAGTTTCCATCAAAAGAAAGGAAACGCAAAGCACAACTTTGTAAACTAATTCACATATGTGTCGCCCGTTCAATTATTATAACAGGATAACTGAAAAGTGAAATATTGCACTGTACAGTACAGTAACAAATTTCCAACGAAAGAACAGAAACGCAAAGCACAACTTTGTAAACTAATTCACATACGTGTCGCCAGTTCAATTATTATAACAGGAAAACTGAAAAGTGTTATCTCGGACTGTATGGCACAGGAACAAGTTTCCATCGAAAGAACAGACGGGCAAAGCACAACTTTGTGAAATAAATCACATACGTGTTGCCCGTTAAATTATTATAAAAGGAGAATTGAATAGTGATATATCGCACTGTACAGTAGATTAACAAGTTTCCAACGAAAGAACAGAAACGCAAAGCACTACATTGTAAACTAAATCACATGTGTGTCGCTCGCTCAAATAGGAATACAGCAACACTGAAAAGTGTTATCTCGCACTGTATGGCAAAGAAACACGTTTCCATCAAAAGAACAGAAACGCAAAGCACAACTTTGTAAATTAAATCACATACGTGTCGCCTGTTCAATTATTATGAGAGGAAAACTTAAAAGTGATATAACCCTAACCCTAACCCTAACCCTAAGCCCTAACCCTAATCCTACCCTAACCCTAACCCTAACCCTAACCGTAACCCCTAACCCTAACCCTAACCCCTAACACTATCCCTAACCCTAACCCTAAACCTAACTACTAACCCCTATCCCTAACCCTAACCCTAACCTAACTCTAACCCTACCCTAACCCTAACCCTAACCCTAACACTAACACTAACCCTAAGCCCTAACCCTAACACTAACCCTAACCCTAACCCTACCATAACCCTAAACCTAACCCTAACCCTAAAAGGAAAACCCAAAACCTAAACCTAACCCTAACTTGTTCCTAACAGGAACAAGTTTCCAACAAAAGAACATAATCAAAACACTACTTTGGGAACTAAATCACATGTGTGTGTCACTTGTTCAAAGAGGAATACAGGAAAACTGAAAAGTGATATATCGCACTGTACAGCAGAGGAACAAGTTTCGAACGAAAGAACAGAAAAGCAATGCACTACTTTTAAACAGAATCACGTGTGTCGCTCGCTCAATTAGGAATACAGGAAAACTGAAAAGTGTTATCTCGCACTGTAAGGCACAGAAACAAGTTTCCATCGAAAGATCAGAAAGGTAAAGCACAACATTGTAAACTAATTCACATACGTGTCGCCCGTTCAATTATTATAAGAGGAAAACTGAAAAGTGATATATCGCACTGTACAGCACAGAAACAACTTTCGAACGAAAGAACAGAAACACAAATCACAAATTTGTAAACTAATTCACATACGTGTCGCCCGTTCAATTATTATAACAGGAAAACTGAAAAGTGATATATCGCACTGTACGGCAAAGGAAAAAGTTTTCATCGAAAGAACAGAAACGCAAAGAACTACTTTGTAAACTCTTTCACATAGGTGTCGCCTGTTCAATTATTATAAGAGGGAAACTGAAATGTGATATAACCCTAACCCTAACCCTAACCCTAACCCTCCGCTAACCCTAACCCTAACCCTAACCTGAACCATAACCCTAAACCTAAAGCTAACTTGTTCAGGAGCAAGTTTACAACGAAAGCACATAAACGCAAAGTACAACTTTGTAAACTAAATCACATGTGTGTCGCTCGTTCAAATAGGAATAGAGGAAAACTGAAAAGTGATATATCGCCCTCTACAGCACAGGAACAAGTTTCCGATGAAAGAACAGAAAAGCAAAGAACTAATTTGTAAACGGAATTACATGTGTGTCGCTCGCTCAATTGGGAATACAGGAAAACTGAAAAGTGTTATCTCCCACTGAACGGCACAGAAACAAGTTTCCATCGAAAGAACAGAAACGCAAAGAACTACTTTGTAAACTATTTCACATACATGTCACCTGTTCAATTATTATAAGAGGAAAACTGAAATGTGATATAACCCTAACACTAACCCTAACCTTAACACTACCCTAACCCTAACCCTAACCTAACCATAACCATAACCCTACCCTAACCCTAACCCTAACCCTAACCCTAACCCTAACCCTAACCCTAACCCTAACACTAACACTACCCTAACCCTAACCATAACTCTAACCCTAAACCTAAACCTAACTTGTTCAGGAGCAAGTTTACAATGAAAGCACATAAACGCAAAGTACAACTTTGTAAACTAAATCACATGTGTGTCGTTCCCTCAATTGGGAATACAGGAAAACTGAAAAATGTTATCTCCCACTGTAGGGCACAAAAACAAGTTTCCATCGAGAGAACAGAAACGCAAAGCACAACTTTGTAAACTAATTCACATACGTGTCACCCGTTCAATTATTATAACAGGAAAACTGAAAAGTGATATATCGCACTGTACAGCACAGACACAATTTTCCAACTAAAGAACAAGCATAAAGCA
>JAEOAE010002782.1:0-15041 GCA_036365155.1 Meriones psammophilus
CACAGTGACCAGCAGTCAGAAATCACGGCCCTAAAACACAATGATTGTGTTTCCCAGGTGAGAGGATACCCCATGGTGGGGGATTGAGTCAGCTTTAACTCACCCAGCTAAACAGAGGAAGAGGTCCCAGTTCTGCCAGGTGCTTGGTCGCCAGCCCAGAGCCACACGCCAGCATGCTCTGATCACTGTCCCAGACTGAAATGTGGGCACCACAATATCAGAGACTAAGATTTTCAGTCTCAGTCGAGAGATAACCCCACGGTGCAGGAAATGATTGAGACAGACCTTAGGTCACCCAGACATTACCTGGAAAA
This sequence comes from Meriones psammophilus, assembly GCA_036365155.1. Lineage (NCBI taxonomy): Eukaryota > Metazoa > Chordata > Mammalia > Rodentia > Muridae > Meriones > Meriones psammophilus. Next base: position 315 of record JAEOAE010002782.1, read on the forward strand.
GACTTGGGGTTCTGCGGATGCCCAGGAGCCAGCCCAGAGCCAGAGCAGGGGACCCAGGCGCACGCACAGAGTCCTGCCTGCACGCCTGACTTGCTGCCCCAGAGAGAACTCTGGGCCCCAGGGCACCAGAGACTGAGTTTTTCTGTTGGGTGCAAACCCACAGGGAGGGGAATGGCTGGTCTGATCTCAGAACACTTAGCCAATACCACCACTGCAAAAAGGTCTTGGGAAAAATTACCCAGTTTCATCAGACGCCCAGGCACCCAATACCCAGAAACACAGAAAGACAGAGCCACGTAAGTCTGTGCCTGCGGGTTCTACTCGCCATCACAGACAGAAAGGCTGTTACCAAAGCAAAGACTGCATGTCCCTGTCAGGAGGAAACCCCACAGCGGAGGGAATCAACAGGTCCAACGCTCAGGACACCAATCTCCAAAAGACTTTCTGGATTCATGCAGACTCTAGGCTCTAGCCTTCTACTGCAGGCATGAGCTCTGTGCTCATCCGCCATTATTGAGTACCACTAGGGCACTGGGCACACAGCTGCATCCTCAGACCTACAAAAGCCAGAGAGCCATTACAGCAACCCTCAGATACTGCTCCAAGGATCAACCAGTTATCCCTAAACTCACAAAACTATGAGAATCCCAGGTTCTTCAAGAGGGCTAACCCAACAATAACACCTTAACAGCAACAGCTGCTGCTCACTAAATTCAGAGCAAGAAACCCAGAAGCAGGGCAGCCATCACCAGGACCTCTCCTGATAAAAGGAGAGCCTTCCTGAACACCACAGTTACCACACAGGTCCATACACCTAAAGTGAACTTTGACAATTCTTGAGAAGCACCACCATTCAGTTGACCATACCTAAAAAGCAAAGGAGAACTTCAGAACCCCGCCAAGTGGATTCTCCCCACCCCAGGACCCAGCAGGCACCAGAAATTAACAGCCAACACCTGAGACAGAGAGATGGATAAAGGCCAGTGAAAAAGCACAACCAACAAAAGGCAAAGGAAAATGGTATCCTCAGAACCCAGTTTTCCAGGGGTCAGTAGCCCTGGACACCCTAATATAAGTGAAATTCAAGAAGATGACCTTACATCTATGCTTATGAAGAGGTTAATGGAGGAAGCAAATAAAATATGTAAAGAATTAGGGGAAGATAAAATGAAACAGATTATGGTCATCCTTAAAGAAATACAGGAATACGCAGCCAAACAGTTTGTGGTGTTCAGAGAGGAAATTATTAAATCACTGAAAGAAATAAAAGAAACAGAGGAATGTTCAAACAAACAGCTGAAGGAATTGAAGAAAAAACAGGAAAATACAGAGAGGTGAAGGAAATCAACAAAACTGTTCAAGATCTGAAAATAGAATTGGAAAAATTAAAGAAAACACAAATGGAGGAAATCATGGAGAGGGAGAACCTAAGAAAGAAAACAGGAACTACAGAGGTAAGCATAACCAACAGACTACAAGAGATGGAAGAAAGAATCGCAGGTGTGGAAGATACAATGGAAGAAATCGATGTATCCGTCAAAGAAAATAATAAATCTAAAATATTCCTCACACAAACCATCCAAGAACTCCAAGACAACATGAAAAGACAAAATCTAAGAATAATAGGAATAGAGGAAAAAGAAGATTTCCTCCTCTAAGGCCCAGAAAATATTTTCAACAAAATCATTGAAGAAAATTTCCCAACATAAAGGGGAGGCCTATAAGAATACAAGAGACCTACAGAACACCTAATAAATTAGACCCACAGAAAAGAATATCCTCCCGTCACATAATAATCAAAACAGTAAGTATACAAAACAAATAAAAAATACTAAAAGCTGCAAGGAAAAAAGGCCAAGTAACATATAATGGCAAACCCATCAGAATCACACCTGACTTCTCAACAGAAACTATGAAAGCCAGAAGAGCCTGGACAGATATCATGCAGACCCTAAGAGAACACAGATGTCAGCCCAGGCTACTATACCCCGCAAAACTCTCAGTCCTCATAGATGGAGAAAACAGGATATTCAGCAACAAAAATTTCAACAATATCTACACACAAATCCAGCATTAAAGAAGATACTAGAAGGAAAAATACAACACAATAAAATTAACTACTTTCAAGAAAACACAGGAAATAAATAACTTCACTACAAAAAAAAAAAACTAGCCAAACACACTAACATAGCCAACATCAATATCAAAGGATCTAACAGCCACTGGTCATTAATCTCCCTCAACATCAATGGACTCAATTCTCCAATAAAAAGACACAGACTAACAGAATGGATGTGTAAACAAGACCCAACAATCTGTTGCATACAAGAAACACACCTAAGTCACAAAGATAGACATTACCTGAGGGTAAAAGGTTGGAAGACGACTTTCTAAGCAAATGGACTCAAGAAGCAAGCAGGAGTAGCCATTCTAATATCTAATAAAATAGATTTTCAACCAAAATTAATCAAAAGAGATAGAGAAGGACACTTCATACTCATCAAGGGAAAAATCCACCAGGAAGATATCACAATCCTGAACATCTATGCCCCAAATTCAAGGGCACCCACATTTGTAAAAGAAACTTTAATAAAACTTAAACCACACATAGACCCCCACACATTAATAGTGGGAGACTTCAACACCCCACTCTCAACAAAGGACAGGTCAACAAAACAGAAATTAAACAAAGAAACAATAACTCTGACAGAGGTCATGAATCAAATGGACCTAACAGACATCTACAGAACCTTTCACCCAAACACAAAAGAATTTACCTTCTTCTCAGCACCTCATGGAACCTTCTCCAAAATAGACCATATAGTTGGTCACAAAGCAAGCCTCAACAGATACAAGAAGATTGAAATAATCCCTTGTATCCTATCTGATCACCATGGAATAAAGCTGGACCTCAACAACAACAGAAATAGCAAAAGGCCTACACACACATGGAAACTGAACAACTTGCTACTAAATGACAGCTGGGTCAGAGAAGAAATAAAGAAAGAAATTAAAGTCTTCATAGAATTCAATGAAAATGAAGGAACAACATAACCAAACATATGAGACACAATGAAAGCAGTGCTAAGAGGAAAGTTCATAGCACTAAGTGCTTTCAAGAAGAAATTCGAAACATCTCATGCAAGCAACTTAAAGGCTCACTTAAAAGCCCTAGAAAGAAAAGAAGCAGACACACCAAAAAGGAGTAGATGGCTGGAAATAATCAAACTCAGGGCTGAAATCAATAAATTATAAACAAATAAAACAATTCAAAGAATCAATGAAATGAAGAGCTGGTTCTTTGAGAAAATCAACAAGATAAACAAACCCATAGCCAAACTAACTAAAAGGCAGAGACACACTATCCAAATCAATAAAATCAGAAACGAAAAGGGGGACATAACCACAGACACTGAAGAAATCCAAACAATAATTAGGTCTTACTTCCAAAGTCTATATGACACAAAATTTGAAAATCTAAGTGAAATAGATAATTTTCTTGACCGATTCTACATGCCAAAGCTGAATCAGGACCAGGTAAACCAATTAAATAGCCCTATATCCCCTAAGGAAAGAAAAGCTGTCATCAAAATCTACCATGCAAAAAAAGCCCAGGGCCAGATGGTTTCAGCACAGAATTCTACCAGACCTTCAAAGAAGAGCTAACTCCAATAATCTTCAAAGTATTCCACACAATAGAAACAGAAGGAACACTACCAAACTCATTCTATGAAGCCACAGTCACCTTGGTACCTAAACCTCACAAAGACCCAACAAAGAAAGAGAATTTCATGTCAATCTCCCTGATGAACACTGATGCAAAAATACTCAACAAAATACTTGCAAACCGAATACAATAACACATCAAAGATATCATCCACCATGACCAAGTAGGCTTCATCCCAGGCATGCAGGGATGCCTGACATCTACAGAATATACGGAATATACGGTTCAATATATGGAAATCCATCAATGTGATCCACCACATAAACAAACTGAAGGAGAAAAACACATGATCATTTCCTTAGATGCTGAAAAGGCATTTGACAAAATCCAACATCCATTCATGTTTAAAGTATTGGAGAGATTAGGGATACATGAAACATAACTGAACATAGGAAAGGCAATATACAGCAAGCCTATAGCCAATATCAAACTCAATGGAGAGAAACTGAAATCATTCCCACTGAAATCAGGGACAAGGCAAGGCTTTCCACTCTCTCCATACCTCTTCAACATTGTTCTTGAAGTCCTTGCTAGAGCAATAAGACAATTGAAGGAGATCAAGGGGATACAAATTGGAAAGGAAGAAGTCAAAGCATCACTATTTGCAGATGATAAGATAGTATACCTGAGTGATCCCAAAAATTCTACCAGAGAACTCCTACAGCTGATTAACACCTTCAGCAAAGTGGCTGAATACAAAATTAACTCAAAAAATCAGTAGCCCTCCTGTATACAAAAGACAAAAGGGCTGAGAAAGAAATTAGGAAAACAATAACCTTCACAGTATCCACAAAGGACATAAAGTACCTTGGTGTGAACCTAACCAAGCAAGTCAAAGACTTATATGAAAAAAAAATTCCAGTCTCTAAAGAACGAATTGGAAGAAGATTTCAGAAGATGGAAAGATCTCCCATGCTCATGGGTTGGCAGGATTAATATAATAAAAATGGTCATCTTACCAAAAGCAATCCACAGATTCAATGCAATTCCCATCAAATTGCCAACACAATTCTTTCCAGACCTTGAAAGAAAAATTCTTGCCTTCATATGGAAAAACAAGAAACCCAGAATTGCTAAAACAATCCTCTGCAATAAAAGACCTTCTGGAGGTATCTCCATCCCTGATTTCAAGCTGTACTGTAGAGCAACAATACCAAAAACTGCATGGTACCGGCATAGAAACAGAATGGTGGATAGATGGAATCAACAGAAGACCATGACATAAATCCACACACTTAATGGACATCTGACTTTTGACAAAGATGCCAAAACGATTCAATGGAAAAAGGACAGCATCTTCAACAAATGGTGCTGGTCTAACTGGATGTCTACATGTAGAAAATACAAATAGAACCATACTTATCACCCTGCACAAAACTAAAGTCCAAGTGGATCAAAGACCCCAACATAAAACCAGACACACTAAACTGCTTAGAAGAAAGAATGGGGAAGAGCATTGAACTCATTGGCACAGGAAACAACTTCCTGAACAGAACACCAACAGCACAGGCACTAAGAGCAACAATCAATAAATGGTACCTCATGAAACTGAAAACCTTCTGTAAAGGAAAGGACACTGTCGTCAAAATATAATGACAGCCTAAAGACTGGGAAAGGATCTTCACCAACCCTATATCTGACTGAGGGATAATATCCAGTATATATAAATAACTAAAGAAGTTAAACAGCAAAAAATCAAGTCATCCAATTAAAAAATGGAGTACAGAGCTAAACAGAAAATTCTCAGTAGAGGAATATTGAATGGCAGAGAAGCACTTAAAGAAATGCTGAACCTCATTATCCATCAGGGAAATGCAAATCAAAATGAACCTAAGATTTCACCTTGCACCCATCAGAATGGCTAAGATCAAAAACTCAAGAGACAACACATGCTGGAGAGGTTGTGGTGAAAGGGGAACCCTCCTCCACTGCTAGTGGAAATGTAAACTTGTACAACCACTTTGTAAAGCAATCTGGAGCTTTCCCAGACTTCTAGGAATAGCACTTCCTCAATATCCAGCTATACCACTCCTAGGTATATATCCAAAAGAGTCTCAAGTACACAATAAGGACATTTGCTCAACCATGTTTATAGCAGCCTTATTTGTAATAGCCAGAAGCTGGAAACAGCCCAGCTGCCCCTCAGTGGAGGAATGGATGCACAAATTGTGGTACATCTACACAATGGAATATTACTCAGAAATAAAAAACAAGGAAATCATGAAATTTACAGGTAAATGGTGGGTACTGGAAAAGATCATCCTGAGTGAGCTGTCCCAGAAGCAGAAAGATGCACACAGTATGTACTCATTCATATAGACATATAATATAGGATAAACCTACTAAAATCTGTATACCTAAAGAAACTAATCAAGAGGGAGGACTCTTGCTAAAATGCTCAATCCCTATCCAGAAAGGCAAAGAGGCTGGACATCAGAAAAAGGAGAAAAGAGGGAACAAGTCAGGAGCCTGACACAGAGGACCTCTAAAAAGTTCTGTCTTCAGACTATCAATGTAGATGCTGAGACTTATGTGCAACCTTTGGGCAGAGTGCAGGGAATCTTAGGAAAGAAGTGGGAAACAATAAGATCTAGAGAGGACAGGAACTCCACAAGGAGAGCAACAGAACCAAAAAATCTGAGCACAGTGGTCTTTTCTGAGAATGATATTCCAATCAAGGACTATGCATGGAGATAACATAAGACCCCTTCACAGATGTAGCCCATGGCAGTTCAGTATCCAAGTGGATTCCATTGTAGTAGGAACAGGAACTGTCTCTGACATGAACTGATTGGCCTGCTCTTTAATTACCTCGCCCTGAGGGGGAAGCAGCATTGCCAGGCCACAGAAGAAGACAAAGCAGCCACTCCTGATGAGACCTAATTGACTAGGATCAGAAGGAAGAAAAAGAAGTCCTCCCCTATCAGTGGACTTGGGAGGGGCATGCATGCAGAGTGTGGAGGAAGGGAGGGATTGGGACGGGAGGAGGGAGAGAACCACAGGGGGGATACAAAGTGAAAAATAATAGTTCTAAAACATGCATCTAAGGAATATGCCAGAATTAGAGATTATAGCATTCTGTTTTATAAGATGCAGTTTAGAGCATATGATAAATATAGACAATGAGTAACTCAGATTTGCTGGCCCTCAAGCTTCTCAGAGATCTGACGAATATAGCATTGTAACATGTATAAGCTTATTATATGACAGAGAGTCCCAATATCCTGGCAGTAGTTCTCCCAAGGTCTCCAAGAAGATTTGGGCACAACAGATGACTGTGACTTTAGATTGTGGTATGCTAACCACTGGATAATACTGCCCCAACTGGCCGACTGCTAGGGTCCAGCCTAAACTCTGGACAAAGCCGTGGACACCTGAAGAGGCATTATTTCACATTGCGAGAGGCAAGGTGAGGTCAATCTCTCATGTTCCTTTTTTCCACAGAAGCAGTCTCTCATTTTCTGTGTCTGGCTGGACTGCCTCTGCTCACGATGCCATGAAACCACAGGAACCAGGGATACTGCCTAGGTGATGGACTAACTAGTCATCTCTGTCATTTTGATTGGTACATGGATTGATGCATTTATTTAGCTTCTAATTTATCCTTTGCAGGTCTCTGATCACATTGATAGCTAGGCTAAGCTAACGGTAGCTTTGCAGCTAAAGAGCAGACAATTAGATCCACTGTTAGCTCATTGGTCAGTTCATTAGTTAGTTAGAACTACAAGATACTAGATCTCTTATTTAGAAAGGCAAACAGGTTTGCCTTGCTCACAGGCTTCATGTTGCCTGTGTCTTATGGTGAATAGCTGGATAGAAAGATATGGAGTTTATATAGGGTCTGAGGATATAGGAGTTTAGGTTGTAAGAATCTAGAGAGTATTGTTTGGTCTGGGAAAATGTTTCAGAGTTGATAATGCAAGGAAGATTGGAGAGTCTAAGTAGGTGTTTTAAGTCATATAAATGTGAGTTGTAATGATATAGAAAAATGATTTAAGGCATATTGAAAATGGGAGATATTTTAGATTTTCCCCTCCTGTTTGCTACTGTTGTGCTTATGTTGTTATAAGATTTCAGAAGTTCAGAGTTTTGACATTGATCAATAGAGTTCTGATAAGTTGATAGAACACTGACTGCTTATTATTCAGTCACAAGCTTGAAATTTTAATTTCCTTTTGGTTGTCTTCTGGAGATAGACTTAAAGGTGCTTCTCATCATGCTAAAAACATCTGTTTAATGTGTATATCTGACCAGAAAGCCATAGCCTTCACTATGGTATTCTTAATATCTACCATTTTTGTTAGGAAAAGTGCAAGAATCCAGGGTTTAGCAGTAAAGCCATTAATGTATTTCAGCCTAGCTTACCATAGTGAGATGGAGATGGGGGCTAAGTAGATGCTGAGTGTATGAAAAGTGGCCAAGCTTTGTTTGTGGCTGATTACTGACAGCTGTGCCCACAGTTAAATTGTTAGGAGTTTCAGACTGTGGACACACTTAAGTTGTTTATAAAGGATACAAAACAAACAGCTAACTGATGCTCATTCCATTGGATATAGTTTTACCTGTTACTCTCAGAATGTTGTTACATTAGATTTACTGATATGTTACTTTTATGAGTTTTTTTTTATATGTGTTTCCTTTTGTAAACTAAAAATTCATATGAGTTTCAGGAAACCAAAAAGTCAAAAGACCAAGATCTGGCATAGCTCAAACAGACCCCAGATGAGTTTTTCCCTGGTCTTGGGATTCCTCACTTTTCCCATTTACTAGAAAAAAAAATTAACTTCTGTCTGTAGTCTGAATTTGTCTCAGCAGATTTTCACCTGGTTGACTCTATTCCATGATCAGTTATGGACTGCGAGCTAAAATCTGGACTTACTGGAAGCTGACAAGATTGCTCCCTGCCTCTTCAGGTGGATCAACTAACCAGATGCTTCTGAGGACTGCCCAGCCTCTGACAGGCATTTCAGCCTTCCTAGCCCCTGATGCCAATGGTCCTATTTGTCAGCACTGAAGCAGTTTAAGAAGATGAGATGCTTGGCCCAAAATCCCACCCAGTAGGCTGAAATTCTATCAAAAGTGGCTCCCTGACATTAGCTATTATCTTGGGGATCTGCTTAGCTGAAATAGGAACCAGTATTGCAGCAACTGGACTAAAAGCCTGGAGAATCCCTAGAGAGAAAAGATTCCAGAGGTTGTTTTAAATCCTGCTATAATAGTTCTCCTTGGCTTACTACCCCTATATCCATCCTGAAGGGACCCCCTACTCATTTTGATTTTTACCTTTGGGCCTTGTATTTTAAATTGCTTCATGGCTCTCATGAAGAAATGTTTGGGAGCAATAGAGTACTAGTACTCAGATCTCATTGTAAAAAGGCAAATCTGTAGGATACAAGGGGTCATATCTGGAAGACCCAAGATTGGATCTTCAAATGATCATGGGAAGGGGGAATGAGAGACCAAAAGATTAAAAATCAATGGCTACTATTTTAAAATTTAAAGCACAGGCCTGAACTAAGGCTACCTGGGTGGAGATATGTCCAGCCTTAAGGCCCTGAGGGGAGGAACTAGCCTTACTGCATTCTTCCCCTGCACATTAATTATACAGTTGCTAGGAAACTGGCCCATATGAGCAGGCCAGAACTGCTTGTAGTCTTGGTGCCTAAAGTGGACCAATCATTTCAAAAGTCACTTTCCCTCACCCAATTATGTACTGCCAAAGCATGTACATGGCTGCTTGCATTTTTTTTTTTCACTTAAAAACACTGTACCCCTGACCTCAGAGCCACTTTCATCTCCTGTTTCCACAGGAGGTTTGCGTTCCGTGTTCGAACGCATATACAATTTTAAAAAACCTCATGTAGTTAAAGCAGAGTCTATTTATTCCTAGTGTTCTGGGCTTCATGAACTGGGCATAAAATGATCAGCCTCATAAGATAAGCAGCAGGACAGCTGGTTTTATGCCTCCTGATTCCCAAGCCTGACACAAAGCCAGAGATGAACAAGGGCAAGCATATGGTCCACTTTGTCTTTTTAATGCCCCTGCTCTGGTGCTCAAGAATATTGTTGACATCCTCAGTGTTGGAGGATATTTGGCCTGTGGCAAAATGTGAATTTAAAAAACATTTTTAATTTTTTATAAGAATCTCCAAAGTTGCTGCCAATGCTCATGTGAGGCAAACACAGGTTTTCATTTCTCTTGTGTGAATATGAAGGTAGCAGGGCCAGGGCAAACAGTGAGTATATTTTCATTTTAACAAACTCATGATGTGTTTTCAACTGTCTCTTCTCAAACCTGGTAATAATGAATGTATTGAATGCATGATCTTTGATAACCAGTGTATATTTAAGTATTAGACCCATTCTTATATTTTCCTTTCATTTTTTTATCATTGAGTTCTCAGAACTCTCAAGATGTTTTATATACAACTTATTTTTTTTTAATCAATGTCTTGCAGATACTGTTTTTTAAATCCTCTTTGCAGAACTCAGGAAAGAGGTCTTTTAATTAGGCTGGAGTCCAAATGTTTCATTTTTATTTCTAATGTGGATAAAAATTTTTATATTATACCTCAGACATTATTATTCAAGACAAATTCACAGAGATTTTTTTTTTTTCTCTATTTTCCTCAGATAGCTTTATAGTTCTAAGCTTCATGCTTGGGTCACCTTTCACAGAGGTAGGAGATATGAGCTTTTAGCATATGAATACAGAGATTGTCTCAGCATTCTGTGTTGCAAAAGATAGGTGGAAGGTGCAGGCAGGAAGAAGCAAGAGTGGGCCAGCATGCCCTGTGCACAGGGAGCCAGGGCATCCTCCTGGGAAGACATTAAGTCAAACCCAAATGTTTGACTTGTTTCTCAAGTTGTTTTATTATTTTTTGTCTTTTATTTTCTTACTACTATTTTGGTTTTATAATTATGGTTGTTATCATTATTCATATTAACTTTAACATTTTGGTTTATGTTTCTACACTTTTGCCAAAACCATACTTATGTCACTCTGAGTTGTGGTATTGTTTCTGCACATTTGGTCTTTTTGTTTTTTCCTAAATTGTTCAGCTGTTCTTTTGCCTTTTCATGAAATTTAAAAATGGTTTTGTGCTGGAGAGATGGCACATGGTCAAAAGCATTGTCTACTCTTGCTGAGGACCTATGCTCATGGCCCCTCACAACTGTCAGTAACTCCAGTTCCAGGGTAATCAAGGCCCTCTTTTGCTGTCCTCAGGCATCAGGTATATACAGTATCCCATATTTCACCCATTAGTTATGTCAGTGTGTTCTATTACAAGTATGTTGTTATTTAATTAATTAATTTACTAGATTCTTTAGGAACACTCCTTATATAGTCCAGGTTGACTTCAAACTCTTTATGTAGCCAAGGCTGGCCTTGAACTCCTGACTCTCCAGCTTCTGCCTCCCTAGCACTGGAAATACAGAACTGTACCAACATGTCTGTCTCATTGGCTGGAGCAGGAGCTACACAAGTTGTCATAAGCTGTCCCATGTGGGAGCAGGGAAACACACGTGGCTCCTCTAGAAGAGCACCTTACCTCTCAGCCATCTTTCCAGCCTCTGGCTGATCCCTGGCCCCGCCCCCAGGTACCCCTGAGCAGTGCTTCCTTCAGTCCTGACAATGCTCTCCTTCTGGAACTCACTCTATGGGTCGTTTTGTGTTGCTGTTTGTTTTCCAACCTGAACTTCACTCTTTCTGTTTCTTGCTCTTTCACTGACTCTTCATTCAATAACTGGAACACTCCGTGTCAACAAATCTGTTCCCTATCCTTTAGTCTTCTGTGAGCCATGGACATCATTTAGAGACCAGGACCTTCTGTGAAAGGCTATATGGAGTACAAGCCAAATCTACAGATGACTCAGAGTACATTTATCTTTTTCTCTGAAAGGTTCCTGGGAGTAATGTTCTTTCTCATATTTATATTTTTAGGTAAAAATCTCCAAGGAAAATGTCTCAGAATTGTCTCCCCTGAATTTCCTGTTAAGCTTTACCGATGCTACGTAGTGATCACAGTACTCACTGCAGCTGTGATTGCGTTTTCTGTTGCTTTGGCAGGTAAGTGACTTATACTCCAAATTCTGTAACATTCTGTCCACATTGACATCTTCAGTAAATACTTATTGACTATTGTGAGCCAGGCACTGTGGGAAGGGTGTGAGAAAAAACACTGGAAATTCCTGTTCTCTGGTAACTCAGGCTCCAGCAGGAAGCTGCAGTGAAGGAACAGCACAGGCTGTGGTGTGCACAGGAAGCCAGGCTCAGCATCCCTGGGAAAATGACATCAGCAAGCTCTAGATAGAAATACAGTAGACAATAGTCCAGCTGGGGTAACTGTCCAAGGCAGAGAACAAGAAGAGCAATACCCAAAGGAGGAACCTCAAGGAAGTGTGAGGACAGAGAGGAGTAATATGGCCAGGAAGACACAGTGGCTCTCCCCATTACCCATGGTTTTAGTGACCATGTTCAATTGTGTTTTCAACCTATTAAATGGACAGTTCCTGAAGTAATCAATTTTTAGGATTTTAGTACCACATTGTTCAGAATAGTGTGATAAAGTCTCACACTATCCTCTTAGTTACATGAACCATCCTTTAGAGCAACATGTCCACACTGTATATGCTACCTTCCCAACAGTTCTCGCTGCTATCTCAATTATCAGGCCAACTGTCAAAGTAGGTGTCCATACAGAGTGCTTGTTGCTGTAGCAACCCCCACTGTAGGAAACAATCATCCAAAGCACAAAAGTGATGCTGTTTTAGAAATCAATGCACTTCCAGGGAGCGCTGATGTCAGTGAGCACCTGAGATGGAAAAGGACTCAGATCCAGGGTGGGAGACCTTTAGATAAAGGCCTCTTATGCTCAGGAGAGGACTCCTATAGATCAATTAGGAAAGCTACAATCAAATTCACACCTCATATCTGAACTCAGGAGGGGAGGCCAAAAAGAGACAAGACATGCTTGTTATAATTCATTGTGTTCTCTAAATTTTAGTAAGAAAGAATGAACAGACACCAGTGAAAAACACCTATGCTGCTTGCCCAAGACACTGGATTGGATTTGGAAATAAATGTTTTCATTTTTCTGAATTCACAAGTAACTGGACCTTCAGCCAGACCTCCTGCGAAGCACAAGAGGCCCAACTTGCTCGATTTGACAACCTGGAGGAGCTGGTAATAATCAGGGATTGGGTTGTTTCTTTGTTCTGTTGACTATATATTGCCTGGAGATAGGGAGGATAAAGATGAAGCATGAGGAAGTTTCCTACCTCAAGGAGGTGGAGACATGGGGAACATGTGAGTGTGTGCTTTTGTGATGGTCACACACATCTGGATGAAGCTCTAGACATTGAAGAAACATTACTGCATGTAGTGCTCAGAGTCTGAAAGGTCAGAGGTGCCATTTTATCCAGGTACCTGGTGGTCATGAGCGTTTTTCTCCAAGCTGGCACATGTTGTATACTGAAGGTGACAACTCTTAATCATGGTAAGGGGTGGCTTAGCCAGGAACTGTGCCAGCGACAGTGGGTGTATCATTATATTTGGTACTTTAATCCAAATGAGGTACTTTAGAATTACAGATGTCAACTGGGTCCACTGAGAGCTGGAGGTCACTACACCTCCAAACTCTGTGACCCTCAGTTACACCCTTCTGATATCTCTAGAGGAAGCTGTGGAGTGGAGAGCCTCAAGGACCATCTGAAACAGAGAGACACATGTATTTGCTTTCTGTGTTTCATGACAGGGTTTCCTAAGTAGATACAAGGGGACTTTGGACTACTGGATCGGCCTGCACAGAGAGTCACCACAACTCTCTTGGAAATGGACAGATAACACTGAGTATTACAACACGTATGTTTCCAGATGCTTTTTCTTCTACTGTGTTCATGTGCTGTGATTGGGTGTGAGTTGTGGCTCTGAGAGATGAATGGCTGCTTAACGTGAGGCCAGCAGTACTGGAGAGGAAGAATAATAAACTCTTGGGTTGGAGGTGTGCCTGGGAGGGAGGGTGTGTGCTACATGCAGGAGTCAATCCCCAGCCAACTCCACATCCCCACAAATTTAAATCCTTTGGAGATTCTCCCATGTGTTATTGGCAATCATTTCCAAAACCTTTGCTTAGTGTGATTTTACTCAAATGATGCTGGCATCTGGGGGAGGTACTGTCTGCTCCTTTACCAATTTAAAACTTTTGTTGAAGGTACATCCCCTGTGTGGGATGTAGACAGAACCTCAGATGGCCAGTGAGGGCTCTGAAACCCTCAAAAGACTGCAGAACTGCTAGCCAAGACTCGCTGGCCCTCGCACATTTACATCTGTTCACAAAATCAGAGACTCCAAGGGCACTGGAAAACCGCCCCTAAATCTTGTTATCTGTCGGCATCCAAGATATTTCTTGGATTAGAGCACATTGTTTTACTAGAATGGTAAATCACAGACCCAGTCACATCCATTATTAAAACCATTTCAGCAATTTAGTAAATGGGTTTCCCACTGTATAAAATGCTTCAAAGCAGAACTGAAAATCCCTCTCCCTGAGGCCACCATTCCTGCACTTCATTTGAACATGTCAGCAAGCACCAGTCAACTGCTTTGTACACATGTTACAGGATTCATCATGAATGAATAATAAAGGTGTGGTGTTCATAAGAAACCCTGGAAATACAAAAGCTGCCAGGTGCAAAACTGGTACAGGACTGTCTTTCTTTGATGACATTCATGTTACAAATAAGCAGGGAGATGGGCGAGATTTCGTTGTAGGAGTGATTGCAGTTCTGGGCTCTGCAGACTTACTGCTTTTGGTTTCTTTTCAGGTTTCCCATCCGGGGAAAGGAAAACCATGCCTACCTGAACAACAATGGGATCAGCAGTGCCAGGGTCTATGCAGATCGAAGATGGATCTGTAGCAAACCCAACAGCTATACCCTCCAGTGCTAAAATTCTTTTTCTTCTTTCTAGCCTTTGCCAAAAGATGCTTTTAGCCTGT
>JAEOAE010000624.1:0-16104 GCA_036365155.1 Meriones psammophilus
GAACACTTACAGAACCTCTTCCAATGAAATGACTCCAGAACACTTATGAACCCACTTCCAAAGAAATGACTCAGAGCACTTAAAACACGCTTCAAAACGAAAGGACACAGAACACTTAAAACCCGCCTAACGTAAAAGTCTCAGAGAACTTAAAAACACGCCTAACGAAATGACTACAGAACACCTCTGAACTCACTTCCAAAGAAATGACTCCAGAGCACTTAAAAAACCAGCTTCAAGGAAATGACTCAGAACACTTAAAACATTGCTTTGAAAGAATTGACTCTAGAGCACATAAAACCAGATCCAACGAAATTTTTCCAGAGCACTTAAAAACCTGCTTCCAAAGAAAGGATCCCAGAACACTTACAGAAACGCTTCCAAACTAAAATGACTCAGAGAACATAAAGAACCACTTAAATTGAAATGACTCCATAGTAATTAAAACTCTTCAAAACGAATGACTCCAGAGCACTAAAACCCGCTTCCGGCGAAATTACAGCAGAGCACTTAAAAAACCCGCTCCAACGAAATGACTCAGAGAACTTAAAAACCCACTTCCAACTAAATGACTCAGAGAACTTAAAAACACGCTTCAATGAAATGACTCAGGCGTACTTAAAAACCCGCTTCCAACAAAATGACTACAGAACATTCCAACCCAATTCAAAGAAATGACTCAGAGCACTTAAAACCCGCTTCAAAACGAAAGGACACCAGAAAACTTAAAGATCCGATTCAAAGCAATGACTCGAGAGCACTAAAAATAAATCATAACAACAAAAATTACTGCAGAGCACTTAAAAACCCGCTTCCAAAGAAATGACTCCAGAGCACTAAAAACTAAGCTGTGAAATGACTCAGAGCACTTATGA
This sequence comes from Meriones psammophilus, assembly GCA_036365155.1. Classification (NCBI taxonomy): domain Eukaryota; kingdom Metazoa; phylum Chordata; class Mammalia; order Rodentia; family Muridae; genus Meriones; species Meriones psammophilus. Next base: position 876 of record JAEOAE010000624.1, read on the forward strand.
ACCCACTTCCAGCGAAATGACTCCAGAGCACTTAAAAACCCGCCCAGCGAAAGGACACCAGAACACTTAAAAAGCAGCTCCAACGAAATGACTCAGAGCACTTAAAACCGCTTCCAAAGAAATGACTTCAGAGCACTTAAAACATTGCTTTCAAAGAAATGACTCTAGAGCACATAAAAACCAGCTTCCAACGAAATGTTTCAAGAGCACTTAAAAACCTGCTTCCAAAGAAAGGATCCCAGAACACTTACAGAACCTCTTCCAGCGAAATGACTCAGAGAACTTAAAGAACCGCTTTAAATCGAAATGACTCCATAGCAATTAAAAAAAACTCTTCAACGAAATGACTCAGAGCACTTAAAAACCAGCTTCCAACGAAATGACTACAGAGCACTTAAAACCGCTTCCAAAACAATGACCTCAGAGCAAATAAAAATCATTTCCAACGAAATTAATCCAGAGTACTTACAAACCTGCTTCCAATGAAATGACTGAAGAGCAATTAAAACCCGCTTCTACTTGAAATGACTCCAGACACTTAAAACCTGCTTCCAAAGAAATGTCTCTAGAGCACTTGAAAACCGCTCCAACGAAATGACTCCAGAGCACTTAAAGACGGCATCCAGCGAAATGACTTCAGAGCACTAAAAACCCACTTCCAACGAAAGTACTGCAGGCACTTAAAAACCGCTTCAGGCGAAATGACTCAGAGCACTTAAAAAACCCGCTTCAAAGGAAATGACTCAGAGCACAAAACCCACTTCAATGAAATGACTCCAGAACACTTAAAAACCCACTTCAACGAAATGACTCCTGAGCACTTAAACACCACTTCAAACAAATGACTTAGGAGCATTTAAAAACTCGCTTTAAATCGAAAGGACACAGAACACTTAAAGACCCGCTTCAAAGAAATGACTCAGAGCACTAAAAAACCCTTCAACGGAACTTGCTGCAGAGCACTTAAAATCCGCCTCGAGCTAAATGACTCAGAGCACTAAAAACCCGCTTCCAACGAAATGACTCAGAGAACTTAAAACCGCTTCCAATGAAATGACTCAGAGCACTTAAAAACCCTTGTGAAATGACTCAGAGTACTAAAAACCTGCTTCCAAAGAAATTACTCCAGAGAAGTTAAAAACCCGCTTCCAATGAAATGACTCAGAGCACTTAAAAACCCGACTCAAGCACTAAAAATGACTACAGAGCACTTAAAAAACAGGCTTCCAATGAAATGAATCCAGAGCACTTTAAAACCCGCTTCCAATGAAATGACTCAGAACACTTATGAACTCACTTCCAAGGAAATGACTCAGAGCACTTAAAAACCCGCTTCAAAGCGAAAGGACACAGAACAGCAAAACCTGCTTCCAAGGAAATGACTCAGAACACTTAAAACATTGCTTTGAAAGAATTGACTCTAGAGTACATAAAAACCGCTACCAATGAAATGATTCAGAGCACTTAAAAAAACCTGCTTCAAAGAAAGGATCCCAGAACACTTACAGAAACGCACCTGCGAAATGACTCAGAGAACTTAAAGAACCACTTAAATCGAAATGACTCCATAACATTTAAAAAACTCTTCCAGCGAAATGTCTCCTGAGCACTTAAAAACCGCTTCCAACAAAATGACTCAGAGCACTTAAAAAACCCTTCTATGAAATGACTGCAGAGAACTTTAAAACATGCTTCCAAAGAAATGATTCTAGAGCACTTAAAAACCCGCTTCCAATGAAATAACTCCAGAGCAATTAAAAACCTACTTCCAACGAAATGACTCCTGAGCACTTAAAAACCCACTTCCAACGAAATGACTCCAGAGCACTTAAAAACCCACTTCCAAAGAAATGACTGCAGAGTACTTAAAAACTTGCTTCAAAACGAAAGGACACCAGAACACTTAAAAACCGCTTCCAGCGAAATGACTCAGAGCACTAAAAACCCACTTCCAGCGAAATTACAGCAGAGCACTTAAAAACCTGCTTCCAATGAAATGACTCCAGAGAACTTAAAAACCCACTTACAAAAAAATGACCTCAGAGCACATAAATAAATCATTTCCAACGAAATTAATAAAGAGTACTTACAAACCCGCTTGCAATGAAATGACTGAAGAGCATTTAAAAAACCGCTTCAACGGAATGACTCAGCGACACTTAAAAGCGGTTCCAGCGAAATGACTCCAGAGCACTTAAAACCCACTTCCAACGAAATGACTCCTGAGCACTTAAACACCCACTTCCAAAGAAATGACTTAGGAGCACTTAAAAACTCGCTTTAAAGCGAAGGACACCAGAACACTTAAAGACCCGCTTGCGAAATGACTCCAGAGCACTAAACCCGCCTGTGAACTTGCTGCAGAGCACTTAAAAATCCGCCTCGAGCAGAAATGACTCAGAGCACTAAACCCGCTGTGAAATGACTCAGAGAACTTAAAACAGGCACCAATGAAATGACTCAGAGCACTTAAAAACCTGCTTCCAACAGAAATGACTACAGAGCACTTAAAACCCGCCTCCAGTAAAATGACTCCAGAGCACTTAAAACCCGCTTCAAATGAAATGACTCCAGAACACATATGAACCCACTTCCAAGGAAATGACTCCAGAGCACTTAAAACATTGCTTTGAAAGAAATGACTTGAGAGCACATAAAAACCCGCTTCCAACGAAATGATTCCAGAGCACTTAAAAACCTGCTTCCAAAGAAAGGATCCCAGAACACTTACAGAAACCCTTCCAACGAAATGGCTCCAGAGAACTTAAAGAACCGCTTAAATCGAAATGACTCCATAACATTTAAAAAAACTCTTCCAACGAATTGTCTCCTGAGCACTTAAAAACCCGCTTCCAACAAAATGACTCCAGAGCACTTTAAAACACACTTCCAACGAAATGACTTCAGAGCACTAAAAACCCACTTCCAACGAACTTGCTGCAGAGCACTTAAAAATCCGCCTCGCAGGAAATGACAAACCAGAGCACTTATAAACCCGCTTCCAACGAAATGACTCAGAGCACTTAAAAACCCGCTTCTAAACGCGAAAGGACACCAGAACACTGATTCAAGCAAAAACCTGCTTCCAACAAAAGGACACCAGAACACTTAAAAATCAGCTTCAAGGAAATGACTCCAGAACACTTAAAAACCCGCTTCCAATGAAAGGACAAAAGAACACTTAAAAACCCGCTTACAACAAAATGACTCCAGAGCACTTAAAACCCTTCCAAAGAAATGACTCAGCGCACTTAAAACATTGCTTTCAAAGAAATGACTCTAGAGCACATAAAAACCAGCTTCCTGCGAAATGATTCAAGAGCACTTAAAACCTGCTTCCAAAGAAAGGATCCCAGAACACTTATAGAACTGCTTCCAATGAAATGACTCCAGAGAACATAAAGAACCACTTAAATTGAAAAGACTCCATAGTAATTAAAAAACTCTTCCAACAGAAATGACTCCAGAGCACTAAAAACCCGCTGTGAAATTACAGCAGAGCACGTAAAAACCTGCTTCCAACGAAATGATTCAGAGAACTTAAAAACCCACTTCCAAAGATATGACTCAGAGAACTTAAAAACCGCTTCAATGAAATGACTCAGAGCACATAAAAACCCACTTCCAACGAAATGACTCAGAGCACTTAAAAACCCACTTCAAAGAAATGACTCAGAGCACTTAAAAACTGCTTCCAAAGAAATGACTCAGAGCACTTAAAACATTGCTTTCAAAGAAATGACTCTAGAGCACATAAAAACAAACTTCCAACGAAATGATTCCAGAGCACTTAAAAACTGCTTCAAAGAAAGGATCCAGAACACTTACAGAACCTCTTCAATGAAATGACTCCAGAACACTTATGAACCCACTTCCAAAGAAATGACTCCAGAGCACTTAAAAACACGCTTCAAAACGAAAGGACACCAGAACACTTAAAAACCCGCTTCCAACGAAAAGTCTCCAGAGAACTTAAAAACACGCTTCCAACGAAATGACTACAGAACACTTACGAACCCACTTACAAAGAAATTACTCCAGAGCACTTAAAAACCCACTTCAATATGAAAGGACACCAGAAAAGTTAAAAACCGGCTTTCAACGAAATGACTCCTGAGCACTTAAAAACACAATTCCAACAAAATGACCAGAGCACTTTAAAACCTCATGCAACGAAATGACTAAAGAGCACTTAAAAACCGCTTCCAAAACAATGACCTCAGAGCACATAAATAAATCATTTCCAACAAAATTAATCAAGAGTACTTACAAACCCGCTTCCAATGAAATGACTGAAGAGCACTAAAAAAACCAACAATGAAATGACTCAGTGAACTTAAAAAGCGGTTCAACGAAATGACTCAGAGCACTTAAAAACCCACTTCCAACGAAATGACTCCAGAGCACTTAAAAACCTGCTTCCAAAGAAATGACTCAGAGCACTTAAAAACCGCTTCCAAAGAAAATGACTCAGAGCACTTAAAACATTGCTTTCAAAGAAATGACTCTAGAGCACATAAAAACAAACTCCAACGAAATGACTCCAGAACACTAAAAACCGCTTCCAATGAAATTACAGCAGAGCATTTAAAAACCTGCTTCCAATGAAATGACTCAGAACTTAAAGCCGCTTCCAGCGAAAAGACTCAAGAGCACTTAAAAACCCGCTTCCAACGATATGACTCCAGAGCACTTAAAAACCGGGCTGAGCATAAAAATGACTGCAGAACACTTAAGAACCCACTTCAAAGAAATAACTCAGAGCACTTAAAACCCATTGCTTCAAAGCGAAAGGACACCAGAACACTTACAAACCCGCTTCTAAGAAATGACTACAGAACACCACTGAACCCACCTTCCAAAGAAATAACTCCAGAGCACTTAAAAACCCGCTTCAAAGCGAAGGACACAGAACACTTAAAGACCGCATCCAGCGAAATGACTCAGAGCACTAAAACCCACTTCAGCGAAGTTACTGCAGAGCACTTAAAACCCGCTTTGAGGTGAAATGACTCCAGAGCACTTAAAAACCCACTTCAATGAAATGACTCCAGAACACTTATGAAACCACTTCAAAGAAATGACTCCAGAGCACTTAAAAACCGGCTTCAAAGAAATGACTCAGAGCACTTAAAACATTGCTTTCAAAGAAATGACTCTAGAGCACATAAAAACCCGCTTCCAATGAAATGATTTCAGAGCACATAAAAACCTGCTTCCAAAAAAAGGATCCCAGAACACTTACAGAAACACTTCCAACGAAATGACTCAGAGAACTTAAAGAACCGCTTTTTAAATCGAAATGACTCCATAATATTTAAAAAAACTCTTCCAACGAAATGACTCCTGAGCACTTAAAACCCACTTCCAACGAAATGACCTCCAGAGCACTTAAAAACCCACTTCAAAGAAATGACTCAGAGCACTTAAAAACCGCTTCAAAACGAAAGGACACCAAAACACTTAAAAACCGCTGCAACGAATTAGAGCAGAGCACTTAAAAACCTGCTTCAATGAAATGACTCAGAGAACTTAAAAAGCCGCTTGTGAAAAGACTCAGAGCACTTAAAAACCGCTTCAAGGAAATGACTCCAGAGCACTTAAAAAACCCACTTCAATGAAATGACTCAGAACACTTATGAAACCACTTCCAGCACTTAAAAATGACTGCAGAGCACTTAAAACCCGCTTCCAAAGAAATGATTCAGAGTACTTAAAACATTGCTTTCAAAGAAATGACTCTAGAGCACATAAAACCCGCTTCCAATGAAATGATTTCAGAGCACATAAAAACCTGCTTCAAAGAAAGGATCCCAGAACACTTACAGAAACACTTCCAGCAGAAATGACTCAGAGAACTTAAAGAACATGACTCCACTTAAATCGAAATGACTCCATAACATTTAAAAAACTCTTCCAAAGAAATGACTCCTGAGCACTTAAAAACCTCTTCCAACGAAAGGACACCAGAACACTTAAAAACCGCTTCCAACGAAATGACTCCAGAGCACTAAAAACCCGCTTAAATGAAATTACTGCAGGCAACAAAAAAGCGGTTTGAGCGAAATGACTTCAGAGCACTTAAAAACCCGCTTCCAACAAAATGACTCAGGAGCACTTAAAAAACCAGCTTCAAAGAAATGACTCCAGAGAACTTAAAAACCGCTTCAATGAAATGACTCAGAACACTTATGAACCCACTTCCAAAGAAATGACTCAGAGCACTTAAAAACACGCTTCAAAGCGAAAGGACACAGAAAACTTAAAAACCGACTTTCAGCGAAATGACTCCTGAGCACTTAAAACACACTTCCAACAAAATGACCAGAGCACTTTAAACCCGCTTGCAAGCGAAATGACTAAAGAGCACTTAAAAACCGCTTCCAAAACAATGAACTCAGAGCACATAAATAAATCATTTCCAACAAAATTAATCAGAGTACTTACAAACCCGCTTCCAATGAAATGACTGAAGAGCACTTAAAAACCGCTTCCAATGAAATGACTCAGTGAACTTAAAAAGCGGTTCCAGCTAAAATGACTCAGAGCACTTAAAAACCCACTTCCAACAAAATGACTCCTGAGCACTTAAACACCCACTTCAAAGAAATAACTTAGGAGCACTTAAAAAGTCGCTTTAAAAGCGAAAGGACACAAGATCACTTAAAGACCGCTTTCCAATGAAATGACTCCAGAGCACTTAAAAACCCGCTTAAGCGAAATGACTACAGAGCACTAAAAACCCGCTTCAAAAAATGACTCAGAGAACTTAAAAACCCGCTCCAATGAAAATGACTCAGAGCACTTAAAACCCGACTTCAACGAAATGACTACAGAGCACTTAAAACAGGCTTCCAATGAAATGAATCCAGAGCACTTAAAACCACTTCCAATGAAATGACTCAGAACACTTATGAACCCACTTCAAAGGAAATGACTCCCAGAGCACTTAAAACCCGCCAACGAAAGGACACCAGAACACTTAAAAACCTGCTTCAAGGAAATGACTCCCAGAACACTTAAAAACATTGCTTTGAAAGAAATGAATCTAGAGCACATAAAAACCCTTAAAGCGAAATGATTCCAGAGCACTTAAAAACCTGCTTCAAAGAAAGGATCCCAGAACACTTACAGAAACACTTCCAGCGAAATGACTCAGAGAACTTAAAGAAACAAATCGAAATGACTCCATAACATTTAAAAAAACTTAAAAACGAAATGACTCCTGAGCACTTAAAAACCCACTTCCAACAAAATGACTCCAGAGCACTTAAAACCCGCTTAGCAGAAATGACTCAGAGAACTTTAAAACCCGCTTCCAAAGAAATGACTCCAGAGCACTTAAAAACCGCTTCAAAGCGAAAGGACTCAGAACACTTAAAAACCGCTGCCAACAAATGACTACAGAACACCTCTGAAACCACTTCCAAAGAAATAACTCCAGAGCACTTAAAAACCCGCTTCAAAGCGAAAGGACACCAGAACACTTAAAAGACCGGCATCCAGCGAAATGACAGAGCACTAAAAACCACTTCCAACGAAATGACTGCAGAGCACTTAAAAACCAGCCGAACGAAATGACTCAGAGCACTTAAAAACCCGCTTCCAAAGAAATGACTCAGAGCACTTAAAAAACCACTTCAATGAAATGACTCAGAACACTTAAAACCACTTCCAGGTGAAATGACTCCTGAGCACTTAAACACCCACTTCCAAACAAATGACTTAGGAGCACTGAAAACCCGGCTTTAAAGCAAAAGGACACCAGAACACTTAAAGACCGCTTCAACAGAATTAAAATGACTCCAGAGCACTAAAAACCCGCTGTGAACTTGCTGCAGAGCGCCAAAATCCGCCTCGAGCAAATGACTCCAGAGCACTAAAAACCCGCTTCCACGAAATGACTCAGAGAACTTAAAAACCACTTCAAAGATATGACTCAGAGAACTTAAAAACCCGCTTCAAATGAAATTACAGCAGAGCACGTAAAACCTGCTTCCAACGGGAAATGATTCAGAGAACTTAAGGCCCACTTCCAAAGATATGACTCAGAGAACTTAAAACCCGCTTCAATGAAATGACTCAGAGCACATAAAACCCACTTCCAATGAAATGACTCCAGAGCACTTAAAAACCACTTCAAAGAAATGACTCAGAGCACTTAAAAACTGCTTCCAAAGAAATGACTTCAGAGCACTTAAAACATTGCTTTTCAAAGAAATGACTCTAGAGCACATAAAAACAAGCTTCCAACGAAATGATTCAGAGCACTTAAAAAACTGCTTCCAAAGAAAGGATCCCAGAACACTTACAGAACCTCTTCCAATGAAATGACTCCAGAACACTTATGAACCCACTTCCAAAGAAATGACTCCAGAGCACTTAAAAACACGCTTCAAAGCGAAAGGACACCAGAACACTTAAAAACCGCTTCAAGCGAAAAGTCTCAGAGAACTTAAAACACGCTTTCCAACGAAATGACTACAGAACACTTAAAACCCACTTACAAAGAAATTACTCAGAGCACTTAAAAACCCACTTCAAATGAAAGGACACCAGAAAAAGTTAAAAACCGACTTTCAGCAGAAATGACTCCTGAGCACTTAAAAACACAATTCCAACAAAATGACCAGAGCACTTTAAAACCTCATCCAACAAAATGACTAAAGAGCACTTAAAAACCGCTTCAAAACAATGACCTCAGAGCACATAAATAAATCATTTCCAACAAAATTAATCAAGAGTGCCAAACCCGCTTCCAATGAAATGACTGAAGAGCACTTAAAAAACCGCTTCCAGCGAAATGACTCAGTGAACTTAAAAAGCGGTTCCAACGAAATGACTCAGAGCACTTAAAAACCCACTTCCTGAAATGACTCCAGAGCACTTAAAACCTGCTTCAAAGAAATGACTCCAGAGCACTTAAAACCGCAAATCAAAGAAATGACTCCTGAGCACTTAAAACATTGCTTTCAAAGAAATGACTCTAGAGCACATAAAAACAAACTTCCAGCGAAATGACTCCAGAACACTAAAAACCCGCTCCATTGAAATTACAGCAGAGCATTAAAAAACCTGCTTCCAATGAAATGACTCAGAGAACTTAAAAGCCGCTTAAACAAAAAAGACTCAAGAGCACTTAAAACCCGCTTCCAACGATATGACTCCAGAGCACTTAAAAACCCGCAGCTAAATGACTGCAGAACACTTAAGAACCCACTTCCAAGAAATAACTCAGAGCACTTAAAAACCCGCTTCAAAGCGAAAGGACACCTGGAACACTTACAAACCCGCTTCTAACGAAATGACTACAGAACACCCTACATAAAACCCACTTCCAAGAAATAACTCCAGAGCACTTAAAAAACCGCTTCAAAGCGAAAGGACACCAGAACACTTAAAGACCGGCATCCAGCGAAATGACTCAGAGCACTAAAAACCCACTTCCAGCGAAAGTGCAGAGCACTTAAAAACCCGCTTTGAAGAAATGACTCCAGAGCACTTAAAACCCACTTCAATGAAATGACTCCCAGAACACTTATGAAACCACTTCCAATGAAATGACTCCAGAGCACTTAAAAACCCGCCAAAGAAATGACTCCAGAGCACTTAAAACATTGCTTTCAAAGAAATGACTCTAGAGCACATAAAACCCGCTTCCAATGAAATGATTTCAGAGCACATAAAAACCTGCTTCAAAGAAAGGATCCCAGAACACTTACAGAAACACTTCCAACGAAATGACTCAGAGAACTTAAAGAACCGCAAATCGAAATGACTCCATAATATTTAAAAAACTCTTCCAACGAAATGACTCCTGAGCACTTAAAACCCACTTCCAACAAAAGAAATGACTCAGAGCACTTAAAAACCCACTTCAAAGAAATGACTCCAGAGCACTTAAAAACTTCCTTCAAAGCGAAAGGACACCAAAACACTTAAAACCCTTCCAATGAAATTAGAGCAGAGCACTTAAAAACCTGCTTCCAATGAAATGACTCCAGAGAACTTAAAAAGCCGCTTCCAACGAAAAGACTCAAGAGCACTTAAAAACCCGCTTCCAAGGAAATGACTCCAGAGCACTTAAAAACCACTTCCAATGGAAATGACTCAGAACACTTATGAAACCACTTCCAAGCTGAAATGACTCAGAGCACTTAAAAACCGCTTCAAAGAAATGATTCAGAGTACTTAAAACATTGCTTTCAAAGAAATGACTCTAGAGCACATAAAAACCAGCTTCCAATGAAATGATTTCAGAGCACATAAAAACCTGCTTCAAAGAAAGGATCCCAGAACACTTACAGAAACACTTTGAAATGACTCCAGAGAACTTAAAGAACCGCTTTTTAAATCGAAATGACTCCATAACATTTAAAAAAACTCTTCCAAAGAAATGACTCCTGAGCACTTAAAAAACCCTCTTCCAATGAAAGGACACCAGAACACTTAAAAAACCCGCTTCCAACGAAATGACTCCAGAGCACTAAAAACCCGCTAATGACTCGCACTAAAATTACTGCAGGCAACAAAAAGCGGTTCGAGCAAATGACTCAGAGCACTTAAAAACCGACTTCCAACTTAAAAAATGACTCCAAAGCACTTAAAAACCAGCTTCAAAGAAATGACTCAGAGAACTTAAAAACCCGCTTCCAATGAAATGACTCCAGAACACTTAAAACCCACTTCCAAAGAAATGACTCAGAACAGACCCACTTAAAAACACGCTTCAAAGCGAAAGGACACCAGAAAACTTAAAAAACCGACTCATGAAATGACTCCTGAGCACTTAAAAAAACACTTCCAACAAAATGACCAGAGCACTTTAAACCAGCTAAGTCCAAATGACTAAAGAGCACTTAAAACCGCCTTCCAAAACAATGAACTCAGAGCACATAAATAAATCATTTCCAACAAAATTAATCAAGTACTTACAAACCCGCTTCCAATGAAATGACTGAAGAGCACTTAAAAACCGCTTCCAATGAAATGACTCAGTGAACTTAAAAGCGGTTCCAATCTGAAATGACTCAGAGCACTTAAAACCCACTTCAACAAAATGACTCCTGAGCACTTAACCCACTTCCAAAGAAATAACCAGAGACACTTAAAAGTCACAAAGCGAAAGGACTCAGAATCATAAATGACCGAACTTCCAGCAGAAATGACTCAGAGCTTAAAAACCCGCCATGAAATGACTACAGAGCACTAAAAACCGCTTCAAAGAAATGACTCAGAGAACTAAAAACCGCTTCCAATGAAATGACTCAGAGCACTTAAAAACCCGCTAGCAGAAATGACTACAGAGCACTTAAAAACAGGCTTCAATGAAATGAATCAGAGCGCTTAAAACCCACTTCCAATGAAATGACTCCAGAACACTTATGAACCACTTCAAGGAAATGACTCCAGAGCGCAAAAACCCGCTTCCAGCGAAAGGACACCAGAACACTTAAAACCTGCTTCAAGGAAATGACTCCAGAACACTTAAAACATTGCTTTCAAAGAAATGAATCTAGAGCACATAAAAACCGCTTCAGCGAAATGATTCAGAGCACTTAAAAACCTGCTTCAAAGAAAGGATCCCAGAACACTTACAGAAACACTTCCAACTGAAATGACTCAGAGAACTTAAAAGAACCGCTTAAATCGAAATGACTCCATAACATTTAAAAAAACTCTTCAACTGAAATGACTCCTGAGCACTTTAAAACCCACTTCCAACAAAAATGACTCAGAGCACTTAATAAATAACTTCAAAGAAATGACTCAGAGCACTTAAAAACTTGCTTCAAAACGAAAGGACGCAGAACACTTAAAAACCCGCTTCCAACTAAATGACTCAGAGCACTAAAAACCCGCTTCCAACGAAATTACTCCAGGCAACTTAAAAAACGGTTTAGAGCACGAAATGACTCAGAGCACTTGAAATCGCTTCAAAAAAATGACTCAGAGAACTTTAAAACACTGTTGAAATGACTTCAGAACACTTAAAAACCCACTTCCAACAAAATGACTCAGACACTTAAAACCCGCTTCAAAAAATGACTCAGAGAACTTAAAAACCCTTCCAATGAAATGACTCAGAACACTTATGAACCCACTTCCAAAGAAATGACTCAGAGCACTTAAAAACCCACTTCAAATCTGAAGGACACCAGAAAACTTAAAAACCGACTCAAGAAATGACTCCTGAGCACTTAAAAACACACTTCAACAAAATGACCAGAGCACTTAAAAACCGCATGCATAAACGAAATGACTAAGGCACTTGAAAGCACTTAAAAAGTGACGCTTCAAAACAATGACCTCAGAGCACATAAATAAATCATTTCCAATCGAAATTAATCAGAGTACTTACAAACCCGCTTCAATGAAATGACTGAAGAGCACTAAAAAAACCGCTTCCAATGAAATGACTCAGTGAACTTAAAAAACGGTTCCAAGCGAAATGACTCAGAGCACTTAAAAACCGCTTCAATGAAATGACTCCTGAGCACTTAAACACCCACTTCCAAAAAAATGACTTAGAGCACTTAAAAACTGCTTTAAAGCGAAAAGGACACCAGAACACTTAAAGACCCGCTTCAATGAAATGACTCAGAGCAGTTAAAAACCCGCTTCAAAGAAATGACTCCAGAGCACTAAAAACCCGCTTCAAAGTGACTCAGAGAACTTAAAAAACCCGTTTCCAATGAAATGACTCAGAGCACTTAAAAACCCGCTTCCAACAAATGACTACAGAGCACTTAAAAACAGGCTTCAATGAAATGAATGACCAGAGCACTTAAAAACCCACTTCAATGAAATGACTCCAGAACACTTAAAAACCCACTTCCAAGGAAATGACTCCAGAGCACTTAAAACCACCAACAAAAGGACCAGAACACTTAAAAACCTGCATTTCAATAAAATGACTCAGAACACTTAAAACATTGCTTCAAAGAAATGACTCTTGAGCACATAAAACCCTTGAAATGATTCAGAGCACTTAAAACCTGCTTCCAAAGAAAGGACCCAGAACACTTACAGAAACGCTTCCAACGAAATGACTCCAGAGCACTTAAGAACCTTCCGTCGAAATGACTCCATAACATTTAAAAAAACTCTTCCAAAGAAATGTCTCCTGAACACTTAAAACCACTTACAACAAAATGACTCCAGAGCACTTAAAACCCGCTTCCAAAGAAATGACTCAGAGCACTTAAAACTTGCTTCAAAGCGAAAGGACACCAGAACAGCAAAACCGCTTTCAACTAAATGACTCAGAGCACTAAAACCCGCTTCCAGAAATTTCACTCAGGCAACAAAAAGCGGTTTCAGTGAAATGGATCAGAACACTTAAAAACCCACTTCCAAAAAAATGACTCAGAGAACTTTAAATAAATCATTTCATTTGAAATTATTTCAAGAATGACTCCTGACAAAACCCGCTTCCAACAAAATGACTCAGACGCACTTAAAAACCGCTTCCAAAGAAATGACTCAGAGAACTTAAAAACTTGCTTCCAAGCGAAATGACTCAGAACACTTAAAAACCACTTCAACAAATGACTCCAACACTAAAACCCTTTAAGCGAAAGGACACAGAAAACTTAAAAAAGCTCTGCGAAATGACTCAGAACACTTAAAAAACCACTTCCAACAAAATAACTCAGAGCACTTAAAAAACTCAAAGCGACTCCGGACACTCAGAGCCATCCAAAAACCGACTTCAAAACAATGACTCAGGCACTAAAAACCCATTTCAAAGAAATTACTCAGAGCACTTAAAATACTTCAACGAAGGACACCAGAGAACCAAAAAACCACTTCAATGGAAATGACTCAGAACACTTATCAAACCACTTCAACAGAAATGACTCAGAGCTTAAAACCCACTTCCAATGAAATGACTCAGAGCATAAACACCCACTTCAAAAAATGACTTCAGAGCACATAAATAAATCATTTTAAAGAAATTAATCAAAGGAATCAAGAATGCTTCCAATGAAATGACTGAAGACCGCTTCAATGAAAATGACTCCATGAAATGAGCACTTAAAAACCGCTCCCAACGAAATGACTCCAGAGCACTAAAACCCCTTCAGCAAAATGACTCAGAGGCACTTAAAACCCAGCTTCAATGAAATGACTCAGAGCAGCAAAACCCACTTCCAATGAAATGACTCAGAGCATAAACCACTTAAAAACAGGCTTTCCAATGAAATGACTCCAGAACACTTAAAACCACTTCAATGAAATGACTCCAGAACACTTATGAACCCACTTCAAAATGACTCCAGAGCACTTAAAAACCCTTCCCAGCGAAAGGACTCAGAACGCTTAAAAACCTGCTTCAGAAATGACTCAGAACACTTAAAACATTGCTTTGAAAGAAATGACTCCAGAGCACATAAAAACCCCTTCCAGCGAAATGATTCAAGAGCATAAAACCTGCTTCAAAGAAAGGATCCCCAGAACACTTACAGAAGCAACTGAAATGACTCCAGAGAACTTAAAGACCAGCGTCGAAATGACTCCATAACATTTAAAAAACTCTTCAAGCGAAATGTCTCCTGAGCAGCAAAAACCCGCCACAACAAAATGACTCAGAGCACTTAAAAACCGATTCCAAAAAATGACTCAGAGCACTTAAAACTTGCTTCAAACAAAGGACACAGAACACTTAAAAAACCCCTTCCAGTGAAATGACTCCAGAGCACTAAAAACCACTTCCAGCGAAATTACAGCAGAGCATAAACACCCACTTCAATGAAATGACTCCAGAGAACTTAAACCCCACTTTAAAATGACCTCAGAGCACATAAATAAATCATTTCCAATGAAATTAATCAAGAGTAGTTACAAACCGCTTCAATGAAATGACTGAGAGCACTAAAAAACCAGCTGCGAGAAATGACTCCAGCGAACATAAAAGCGGTTCCAACGAGAAATGACTCAGAGCACTAAAAACCACTTCCAGCAGAAATGACTCAGAGCCTTAAAACCCGCTTCAAATGAAAGGACTCAGAACTTACAAAACCCAGCTTCCAGCGAAATGACTACAGAAACACCCACTTCCAAAGGAAATGACTTAGGGACCCAAAAATGACTCACGAACAGAACCAAAACCGGCTTCAGAATGACTCCAGAGCACTAAAAAACCACTTCAGAAATGACTCCGGAGCGCAAAAATCCGCCTCAGGCAAATGACTCAGGCACTAAAAACCCACTTCCAGCAGTACTG
>JAEOAE010000949.1:0-16034 GCA_036365155.1 Meriones psammophilus
GCAAAGGGGTCAATCCTGAAAAAGATGGGCGAGAGAAAGAAAGGACACAAGCAGACGGTTGCTGGTCAAGTGTCAGCTTTATTGAGCTTTGGTATTTCTTTTAAAACACGGCTCTGGCAGGGCAGGGGAGAGGGGCGAGAAAAGGGGAGTAGTAGTAGAAAAATACCAAGGCCCTTGTTGGGGAGGTGGGAAGTTCCCAAGACTAAGAAGGTGTGTTAAAGAGTTACAAGGCCCAACGATAACATCTGTGGTCACGGATGTGTCCTAAAGCAAACAGTTTCGGGAACAATGGGTCGTAAGAAACTATGGCCTGCTGGCGTCCGGTGCTTATCTGGCAGGCCAGGCCCTTAGGAAGAGTCCCAGGGCTTAGTTCCCAACAAAAAAGTCAACAGAATGAGGAAGAGTAGAACTGACTGAGGAAGAGGAGGAGGAGGAAGAAAAGGAGGAGGTATAAGTAAGGAGGAGGACTGTGTGGGAAGAAGTACTGCTTGAAGGAGAAGAGTTGGTAAGGAGGAGTGGTTGAGTAGGACTTAATGAAGAGGAGGACTTAATGAAGAAGAGGACTGTGTGAGTAGGACTGAGTGAAGAGAACTAAGTGTGGAGGACAGAATGAGGAGCAAGACAGATTGAGCATGTGTAGGACTGAGTCAGGAGGTGGAGGACTAAATGGAAAGGAGGATTCCTGAGGAGAGGGAGTCAGTGAGAAAGATGACTGCGTGAGTCTCAGGAGGACTGTGTAAGGAGGAGGATGAGGATTGAATGAGTAGGAGTACTTTGAAAGTAGAAGAGAATTGAATGTGGAGGAGGAATGAGTGAGAAGGAGGACTGAATAAATTGGAGAAATGAGTGAGAAGGTGGACAAAATGCTGGCGATGTGGACTGGTTTAGGAGGAGGGATTGAGTGCAGAGGAGGACAGAGAGAGGAGGAGGAAAAGTGTGTGATGAGGAAGACTGAATGCTAGGAGGAGTGAGGTGGACTGTGTGAGGAGGAGGACTGAGTGAGGTGGAGGAGAACTAAGTAAGGAGGAAGAGTTGTGAGGAGGAGTACTGCTTCACTGACAATGTGAGGGGGACTGAGTGAGGAGGACTAAGTGGGGAGGAGGGCTGAATGAGGAAGAGCCCTTTGAGAGAAGAAAGACTGCTTTAAGGAGAGGACTACATTAGAACTGAATGAAGATGACTGATTTAGGTGCAGGAGAGTGTGTGAAGGCTAAGTACAGAGTAAGGAGGAAGACTAAGGGAAGAGGAGGACTGAGTCTTGATTAGGAGTGAGTGAGGAGAGGATTGAATGACAAGAAGGGATGAGTAAATTATGACATCACAATGGAGTAATAACATCACTATGGTATTATGCTATTACAATGTAAATAAGACATCACAATTCAATTGGGATATCACAATGGTATTGTGACATCAGAATGGATTTTTTACATCAAAGTGGCATTATGACATCACAAAGTTATTGTGACATCACAATGTCATTATGACATCATAACAGTATTATGTAATCATACTGGAATTATGGCATCATAATGGAATTAAGATATCGCAAAGGAATTGTGAACTCACAGTGGAATTACGACATCATAACAGTACTATGCTGTCACAATAGAATTATGACATCATAACAGTATTATGAAATCACAGTGGTATTTTGACATCATAATGGAAATATGAGATAACATAGAATTATGACGCCACAATGGTGATTGTGATATAAGAATGGATTTATGACATCAAAGTGTCAATTGTGACATCACAAGGATATTGTGACATAAGAATGGCATTATTTTTTTTTTTTTTTTGATTTGGGGGTTTTGTTTTATTATGATAGCCATTCTGATTGGGCTAACACAATTTCAAAGTAGTTTTGATTTGTTTTTACTGGTGACTATAGATATTGAACATCTTTAATTTATTTTACTTATGGTCAATTTCCTTTTGGAAATATCTTTTCAGTTCACTCCCTCCTTTTTTTTTTTTCCATAATTTTATTTTTCTCATTAGTTACATTTTGTTAATTCTGTATCCCAGCTGTATCCCTCATTCCCTCCCCAATCCCACCCTCCCTCCCTCATCTCCTCCCTGTCCCTTTCCAAGTCCACTAATAGGGGAGGACCTCCTCCCCTTTCATATGACTCGCTTTTGTCAGGTATTTTCCGGACTGGCTGCAAAGTCCTCCTCTGTGGCCTAACAGTACTGCTCCTCCCTTGGGAGGTTGGGAGGTCAAAGAGCCAGTCATTGAGTTCATGTTAGAAATAGTCCTTGTTCCCCTTACTGTGGGAAACCAATTGATTACTGAGCTATCACGGGTCACATCTGAGCAGAGGTTCTAGATTTTATCCTCTCATGGACTTTGGTTGAGTGTCCATCTCAGAAAAGACCCTGTGCCCAGATACGTTTGGTCCTTGTGGAGTTCCTATCCTCTCCACATCAAACTCCCCTTCTTTCATATGATTCCCTGCACTTTGCGAAGGTTTGGTTGTGAGTCTTAGTATCTATTTTGGAGCACTGCTAGGTAGAGTCTTTCAGATGCTTTCTGCGGTAGACTCCGCCATACGTTCAATGCACATCCCATTTGTCTTTCTAAATGAGGATAGATCATCATACCCCATGTCTGCTTTCTTGATTATCTTCTTTAGATTTCATTATGTTTATCCTATCTTTTAGGTCTATATAAGTGAGTATATTCCATGTTTGTCTTTCTCCTTCTGGGATACTTCACTCAGAATGATCTTTTCTAGATCCCACCATTTGCCTGCAAATTTCATGATTTCCTCCTTTTTGATTGCTGAGTAGTATTCCATTGTGTAGAAATACCACAATTTCTGTATCCATTCCTCCGTTGATGGACATCTGGGTTGTTTCCAGGTTCTGGCTATTACAAATAAAGCTGCTACAAACATGGTTGAGCAAATGTCCTTATTGTGTACTTGAGCAAACTTTGGGTATATGCCTAGCAGTGGTATAGCTGGATCTTGAGGAAGCGCTATTCCTAATTGTCTGAGAAATCGCCAGATTGACTTCCAAAGTGGTTGTACCAGATTACATTCCCACCAGCAATGGAGGAGGGTTCCCCTTTCTCCACAACCTCTCCAACATGTGTTGTCATTTGTGTTTTTCATCTTGGCCATTCTGATGGGTGTAAGGTGAAATCTTAGGGTCGTTTTGATTTGCATTTCCTAATGGCTAATGACGTTGAGCATTTCTTTAAGTGTTTCTCTGCCATTCTATATTCCTCTACAGAGAATTCTCTGTTTAGCTCCGTTCCCCATTTTTTAATTTGTTTACTTGTTTTGCTGCTTTTCAGCTTCTTTAGTTCTTTATATATACTGGATATTAGCCCTCTGTCAGATAGAGGGTTGGTGAAGATTCTTTCCCAATCTGTAGGCAGTCGTTTTGTTTTGATGACGGTGTCTTTTGCTTTACAGAAGCTTTTCAGTTTCATGAGGTCCCATTTATTGATTGTTGCTCTTAAAGCCTGTGCTGTTGGAGTTCTGTTCAGGAAGTTGTCTCCTGTGCCAATGAGTTCTAGGCTGTTCCCTGTTGAGAGCCGGGGTTTGGTTGCCATGGCGCTGGCTTCCGCCCTCAAAAACGTTATGACAGTTATGACTGTTGGGCAACTGTCGTCACGAGCCCAGCCCGGGGCGTCATATGGGCTGATGGGTGAGCAGCCAATCAGGGGATGATATGTCATCTCACACCACTCTGGTGCGAGCAGGGCTTATATAAACAGCGCCACTTCGGGGACTCGGGGTCTTCCTCCTTTCATTGTTTGACTGCAATAAAGCTTGCTGCAGAAGGATCCTGTTGTTCGCGTGTGTTCTTGCTGGCGAGACGACCACGCGGCTCGCAACATTTGGTGCCGAAACCCGGGACGCCGGGAACCTGCCATCGCCGGTGCCGAGGAGACCCCCCGTTCGCGGGGAGGATTCAGAACTGCAGCAGTGAGATAAGTTCTGAGAGGCATGTTTGGTCTTGATTTATCTCATCTTTCACTTCAGCTAGCAGAAGCCCTTATTGCTTTCTCTGTTGTGACCGTTGCCCTCGTCCTCTTTCTTTTGGTTTTATACAAGCTTAAGTGTGACCTCGAAAGGAAAGAGATTAACGGAAAGCTAAGAGTAGGCACTAAGGGAGTGTTAGAGGAGATACAAGACAGCATGTCAGAAACAGAACGTGACAAAAGATTAGGGGCCCCAATGGATAGAAATAAAGACGTCTCTAAGAAAAAAGGCCCTTCATGGATGTTAAAGCCGCAGGAGCGAGAGATAAGGGAAAGAACGCCCTGGGAGAGAAACATGATGAGGAGAAGAAAAAATCAAAAAAGGAGCCTCTCTATCCGACAAAAAAGGTAGAGGCTTTAGAAATTGGCAATTCTGAGTCGGAGGAGTTAAGTCCCTCCGAGGGGTCAGAGGAAGAAGCAGCTCGCTATGAGGAAGAGCGATACCACCCAGATGAGCAGCCATTACTGTTGTATCAGAAGCAAAGTAGTATGAGGAACAGGAAGGGCGCTCCCGTTGTCTCTATTGCTCCCCCATCCTACACTGGGAGGCACTGTCCTGATTCCTTCTTTTCAACAAAAGATAGACACAAAATTTTTCAGACTTTTCCAGTATTTGAAGATGTGGAGGGAGGCCGTGTCCACGTACCTGTAGATTACCCTCTAGTCAAGGAACTGGCAGAGTCAGTTAATAAGTACGGGGTGGATGCTAATTTTACAATTATGCAGCTTGAAAGGCTAGGCTCTACAGCAATGACCCCAAATGATTGGCAGACTGTAGTGAAAGCTGCCCTCCCTAATATGGGAGTGTATTTAGAATGGAAAGCCTTATGGCATGATGCCTGTCAATCCCAAGCTAGGGCTAATGCCAATGCAGAAGACAACCAACGACGCTGGACATTTGAGCTACTAACAGGACAAGGTCCACATGTTCAGCAACAGACAGATTATGATTGGGGAACGTATAGCCAAATATCTGCTGCTGCAATTAAAGCATGGAAGGCTCTTTCAAAGAAGGGCGGGACCGAGAACCATTTAACAAAAATTATCCAGGGTCCTCAGGAGTCATTCCCAGAATTTGTGGCCAGAATGACAGACGCAGCAGGCAGAATATTTGGAGACCCGGAAAGGGTCCGACCAATGATAGAGCAACTGGTGTATGAGAATGCTTCACCAGAATGCAAGGCAGTCATTACCCCCAGAAAGAGCAAAGGACTGACAGATTGGATAAAAGTTTGCCGAGGACTCGGAGGCCCGCTTACCAATGCCGGGCCTGGCAGCAGCCATATTACAAAACAATAACCACCTAAGTTCTGGAAACAATAAAGTTTGTTTTAATTGTGGCAAAATGGGTCATTTAAAAAGAGACTGTCGTATGTTTGCGCAAAAGAAAGTTCCTGGACTTTGCCCTAAGTGTAGAAAAGGCAATCACTGGGCTAATGAATGCCGCTCAGTCAGAGATATTCAGGGAAAACTTATACAGCACGACACCCCCTCTGAGGAGAGAGATAAAAATGTTCCAAAAAACGGACTTCAGGGCCCCAGATCTCAGGGCCCCAAAAGATATGGGACACAGGCAGACAACGGGAGGGTTTATCCAGCTGTAGAGCAACAAGAGGATCAGCAGGGTTGGACCTCCGTTCCACCTCCCAATTCTTATTAATGCCACACATGGGGGTGCAACCTGTCCCAGTGGAGTTTGAAGGCCCCCTGCCTGAAGGAAGTGTAGGTCTTATTTTGGGTCGCTCCTCTCTCACTCTAAAAGGACTTATGGTCCATCCTGGAATTTTAGATCAGGATTTTACGGGACAGCTCCAGGTGCTTTGTTCCTGCCCTCAAGGCATATTTTCTATTTCTCCTGGAGATAGGATTGCTCAATTGGTCCTTCTCCCAAGCCTTCATGATTGCTTTCCATTTACTGAAACATCAAGGGGTGCAAGAGGGCTTGGTTCCACAGGAACAGATTTTGCTCATTTGGTAGTTGATCTTAAAACTAGACCTACTCTACAATTACAGATAGAAGGGAAAAGTTTTACTGGTATTTTGGACACAGGGGCTGATAAAAGCATTATCTCTTCCACCTGGTGGCCTAAGGCGTGGCCTGTTACACAATCATCCCACTCCTTACAAGGGTTGGGATATGAGGCCAGCCCTGCGATTAGTTCACGTTCTTTGATGTGGCAGGCACCAGAAGGTCAAACAGGAAGCTTCATACCATATGTTCTTCCTCTCCTGTCAATCTCTGGGAAGAGATATTTTGCAGGATTTAAGATTAGCATTGACCAATGAGTATTCGCAACAAGCGGTTGATATAATGAAAAGGATGGGTTATAAGGAAGGAAAAGGCCTTGTAAACAGGAACAAGGGAGATTACACCCGATTTCACAGGAAAGTAATACAGGGAAACAAGGTTTGGGTTTTCATTAGCTGCCATTGAGGGTTCCATGCCCATATCTTGGCTCACAGAGGAGGCCGTATGGGTTCCTCAATGGCCCCTTTCCTCTGAAAAGCTGGAAGCCGCTACAAGGCTGGTTAAAGAACAGGTACAGCTTGGTCATTTGGAACCATCTACTTCCCCCTGAACACACCTATTTTTTGTTATTAAAAAGAAGTCTGGAAAATGGAGACTTCTTCATGATTTAAGGGCCATTAATGCACAGATGTGGCTCTTTTGGCTCTGTTCAGCGAGGCCTACCTTTACTTTCTGCTTTGCCTAAACAATGGAGAGTCATAATTATAGATATCAAGGATTGCTTCTTCTCCGTTCCTCTGTGTCCACAAGACAGACAGAGATTTGCCTTTACCCTACCTGCTGTTAATCACCATGAGCCAGACAAAAGATATCAATGGAGAGTTTTACCTCAAGGCATGGCTAATAGCCCCACCATGTGTCAATTGTATGTGCAGATGGCTCTTGAACCAGTTAGACAGCAATTTCCTTCCTTGTTGCTGATTCATTATATGGATGATATTCTCTTGTGCCATGAGGAGTTAGCCATTTTGCAAGATGCATATCCTTTGTTGCAAAAAACCCTGCAGCAATGGGGATTGCATATTGCCACTGAAAAGGTCCAGATTTCTGAGGTAGGTTCCTTTTTGGGAACGGTCATTTATCTGGACAAAATAGTTCCTCAAAAAATAGAAATTCGCAGGGACCATTTGCATACCTTAAATGATTTTCAAAAATTATTAGGTGATATAAATTGGCTTAGGCCGTTTTTAAAGATTCCTTCTGCTGAATTAAAACCCCTATTTGATATTTTGGAAGGGGATGCTCATATTTCTTCACCCAGAGCCTTAACACCGGCTGCAAGCCGCGCCCTGCAAGTGGTAGAAAACGCTTTACAAGATGCTCAATTAAAACGTGTAGATAAAACTAAGACCTTTGACCTGTGTGTTATTAAAACTAAACATTTACCAACTGCTGTATTATGGCAAGATGGACCCTTATTGTGGGTTCATCCCAATGCTTCTCCTGCAAAAATTATTAAATGGTATCCAGATGCAGTTGCTCAACTTGCACTACGAGGGTTAAAAGCTGCCATTACACACTTTGGGAAGGAGCCAAAAGTTCTTAATAGTGCCTTATACAGCTCATGAGGTTCAGGTATTGACTGCTACCTCTGATACTTGGGCGGTGCTAGTTACCTCCTTTAGTGGCTTGATTGATAATCATTACCCTCGACACCCTGTTTTGCAATTTGCTTTAACTCAAGAGGTAGTCTTCCGCATGTAACGCCCCAGAAACCACTTCGGGATGGACTGGTAGTTTATACAGATGGGTCAAAAACAGGAGTAGGAGCTTATGTGGTTAATAATAAAGTTGTTTCTAAGCAATATCATGAGACTTCGCCTCAAATTGTGGAATGTTTAGTAGTGTTAGAAGTTTTGACAAAATTTCCAGGTCCTTTAAATATTGTTTCTGATTCTAGTTATGTGGTAAATGCAACCAAAATTTTAGAGGCTGCTGGATTGATCAAGGCATCTAGCAAGCTTGCAAAAATTTTTCAAAAAATTCAGTTTGCCTTAATTATCAGAAAATCCCCTGTTTTTATTACACATATTAGGGCTCACTCAGGTCTACCGGGACCCATGTCCCATGGAAATGATCTGGCAGATCGAGCCACAAAAATGATTGCATTTGCCCTCTTCTCAACTTTGGAATTGGCTAAAGAGTTTCATAAGAAATTTCAAGTGACAGCTGAAACACTGCGTCATCAATTTGATATAACTAGAAAGGAAGCTAGAGATATTGTAACCCAATGTCAAAATTGTTGTCAGTTCTTACCTATGCCTCATGTTGGGATTAATCCCAGAGGAATCCGTCCGCTACAAGTGTGGCAGATGGATGTTACTCACATTTCATTTTTTGGTAAACTTCAATATTTACATGTTTCCGTTGATACTTGCTCTGGAGTTATGTTTGCTTCTCCCCTGACTGGAGAAAAGGCAGCCCATGTTATTCAACATTGCCTGGAGGCATGGAGTGCCTGGGGAAAGCCCAAAATTCTAAAAACTGACAATGGGCCAGCCTATACTTCTCAGAAATTTGGACAGTTTTGTCATCAAATGGGAGTGACCCACCTAACAGGTCTCCCATATAACCCTCAGGGACAGGGTATTGTTGAACGTGCTCAACGCACTCTAAAATCCTACTTAATAAAACAAAAAGGGGGAGTCGAGGAGGCTCTGCCCTCAGTGCCACGAGTGACTGTTTCCTTGGCACTCTTTACTCTCAATTTTTTAAATTTGGACAGTCAGGGCCACTCAGCGGCTGATCGCCACTGCTTAGAGCCTGATAGGCCTAAGGAAATGGTCAAATGGAAGGATGTCTTGACTGGTCAATGGAAAGGCCCGGATCCTATCTTAATAAGATCCAGGGGAGCTGTCTGTGTTTTCCCACAGGAAGAAAACAATCCATTCTGGGTACCGGAGCGCCTCACGCGAAAGCTCGCGGCAGCTGAAGATGATCCTCCAACGAATATACCTGCAACTAATTCCAGTTCTTGCTTGGATCCTTCTAAATCGGGTTCCTAGTATTGTGGGGGAACACTGTTGGGAAATCATGTCGACATTCCCACTCCCGATGCCGGTGATGTATAATGCACAGGTCTTCCCCAGGTTCTTCTCCACCAGCAAAGAATTGGGCCTTGCTTATTTACCAAAAGATACACAGATTATTCTCCTTCTCACCTAGCCTGGGAGGGAGTTTTCTAAACCAGTCTCTTGATACTGTTATAAACCCTTTGCCTCAGAGGCCTACCCTCCTTCTTTTGTGTGTGTTTGGCACCCTTTTATTTGGATAGTCAGCAATAGTACCACGTTGATGTCTAATGGGAGTCTAAATTGCAATTTGGGAGGCTGCTTTATGCCCTATGTTGGGATGCTCAAAATTATCCTATAGCTGTGGTCACTGCATGCCTCGTTTTGTACCTGTGAAAGTCACTGGGAGTATGACATTATTTAGAACAAAAGAGATTTTGGCATATCAGCCATCATTGTGGGCATCATCGCCACCGCTGCGGTGGCCACCTCAGTCACAGCCTCGGCTATGGCTCTGTCCACTTCTGTCCAGACAGTATAGGCAGTCAATGACTTGTCTGCATCTGTGTCTGTGGCTTTAGACCACCAAAATTCAGCCAATACTCAAATACAAGGTGGACCAGCGCATTGACTTAGTTCAAGAACAAATAGATGTGTTGTGGCAATTAGCCCAATTAGGATGTGAACAAAACTTCACGGATTGTGTGTTACTTCCGCCCAGTATGAAAATTTCACCAGGGCAGCTAATCTGTCAAAGAGTCTTTCTCAATTTATTTTACAGAATTGGACAGCAGAATTTGAACAAACCTTAAGAGAATTAAGAACTGCCATTATCCAGGTCAATTCCACACGCCTGAACCTGTCGCTTACAGAGGGTCTCTCGTCATGGATATCTTTGGCTTTCTCCTTCTTCAAAGAATGGGTTGGGGTTGGATTATTTGGCGCTGCCCTATGCTGTGGTTTAATATTTGTCCTCTGGTTGTTCTGCAAACTCAAAACCCAACAAAAACGTGACAAGGTGGTGATCGTACAGGCGCTAGCCACTCTGGAGCAAGGCACCTCCTCAAAATTAATGTTTGACAAGGTTGCCTCTGTCTTTGCAAGCACATGCCACAATCTGGATTTACAGCCCTTGCACTCCCTGGGGATCTGTTTCCCATTGCACGGGGATGGGTGTAAATCACAATTTTTCTCTTGCCAAATGATCTGGAAAGTCAGTGACGGAAGAGTGCAAATAAGTCTTCACCGACCTAAGACAGGACAGCCTCGCAGTGAGGAGGTTGCTCCAATGACGGGCAACGGCTGAAGCATTGCCTTCCACCAGGCTCAGACGTTGGCTTTCTGGCATAATGCTGTATTGATAGTAGGAAGCTTACTGTTCAAACAAAATAAAAAAGGGGGAGATGTTGAGAGCCGGGGTTTGGTTGCCATGGCGCCGGCTTCCGCCCTCAAAAACGTTATGACAGTTATGACTGTTGGGCAACTGTCTTCACGAGCCCAGCCCGGGGCGTCATATGGGGTGATGGGTGAGCAGCCAATCAGGGGATGATACGTCATCTCACACCACTCTGGTGCGAGCAGGGCTTATATAAACAGCGCCACTTCGGGGACTCGGGGTCTTCCTCCTTTCATTGTTTGACTGCAATAAAGCTTGCTGCAGAAGGATCCTGTTGTTCGCGTGTGTTCTTGCTGGAGAGACGACCACGCGGCTCGCAACAGTTCCCTACTTTTTCTTCTAACAGATTTAGCGTATCTGGTTTTATGTTTAGGTCTTTGATCCACTTGGACTTTAGTTTTGTGCAGGGTGATAAATGTGGATCTATTTTCATTTTTCTGCATGTAGACATCCAATTAGACCAGCACCATCTGTTGAAGATGCTATCTTTTTTCCATTGAGTGGTTTTGGCTGCTTTGTCAAAAATTGAGTATTCATAGGTACGTGCGTTTATTTCTGGGTCTTCAATTCGGTTCCATTGATCCTCCTTTCTGTTTGATGCCAATACCATGCAGTTTTTATTACTATTGCTCTGTAGTACAGCATGAGATCGGGAATGGAGATACCTCCAGATGATCTGTTGTTGTATAGGGTTGTTTTGGAGATTCTAGGTTTTTTATTTCTCCATATGAAGCTGAGAATCTTTTTTTTCGAGGTCTGTAAAGAATTGAGTTGGTATTTTGATGGGAATTGCATTGAATCTGTAGATTGTTTTGGCAGGATGGCCATTTTCACAATGTTAATCCTACCAATCCATGAGCACGGGAGATCTTTCCATCTTCTGAGATCTTCTTCAATTTCTTTCTTCAGAGACTTGAAGTTTTTCTCAAACAGGTCTTTCACTTGCTTGGTTAGTGTCACCCCAAGGTACTTTATGTTATTAGTGGCTATTGTGAAGGGTGTTGTTTCCCTAATTTCTTTCTCGGCCCTTTTGTCTTTGGTATACAGGAGGGCTTCTGATTTTTTTGAGTTGACTTTGTATCCAGCCACTTTGCTGAAGGTGTTTATCAGCTGAAGGAGTTCTCTGGTTGAATTTTTGGGGTCACTTATGTATACTATCATATCATCTGCGAATAGTGACACTTTGACCTCTTCCTTTCCGATTTGTATCCCCTTGATCTCCTTTAGTTGTCTTATTGCTCTGGCTAAGACTTCAAGTACTATGTTGAAGAGATATGGAGAGAGTGGGCAGCCTTGTCTTGTCCCTGATTTCAGTGGGATTGATTTAAGTTTCTCTCCATTGAGTTTGATGTTGGCTGTAGGCTTGCTGTATATTGCCTTTACTATGTTTAAGTATGTTCCTTGTATCCCTGATCTCTCCAAGACTTTAAACATGAATGGGTGTTGGACTTTGTCAAATGCTTTTTCGGCATCCAAGGAGATGATCATGTGGTTTTCTCCTTCAGTTTGTTTATGTGGTGGATTACATTGATGGATTTCGTATATGTTGAACCACCCTTGCATGCCTGGGATGAAGCCTACTTGGTCATGATGGATGATATCTTTGATGTGTTCTTGGATTGGTTTGCAAGTATTTTATTGAGTATTTTTGCATCAATATTCATAAGAGAGATAGGTCTAA
The DNA here is from genome assembly GCA_036365155.1 of Meriones psammophilus. NCBI lineage: Eukaryota > Metazoa > Chordata > Mammalia > Rodentia > Muridae > Meriones > Meriones psammophilus. The sequence goes on from JAEOAE010000949.1 coordinate 12,121, forward strand.
AGTTCTTTTTTGTTGGGTCTTTGTGTGGTTTGGGTATCAAGGTAACTGTCGCTTCATAGAATGAGTTTGGTAATGTTCCTTCTGTTTCTATTTTGTGGAATAGTTTGAGGAGAATTGGTATTAGCACTTCTTTGAAGGTCTGGTAGAATTCTGAGCTGAAACCATCTGGCCCAGGGCTTTTTTGGAGGGGAGGCTGTGAATGACTGTTTCCAATTTCCTTGGGGATATAGGTCTATTCAGTCTTTCTATCTGATCTTGACTTAATGTTGGTAGATGGAATCTATCAAGAAAATTGTCCATTTCGTTTAAATTTTCAAATTTTGTGGCGTATAGGCTTTTTTGTAGTATGACCTAATGATTGTTTGAATTTCTTCAGTGTCTGTAGTTATGTCCCCCTTTCATTTCTGATTTTGCTGATTTGGATAGATTCTCTCTGCTTTTTAGTTAGCTTGGCTAAGGGTTTGTCTATCTTGTTGATTTTCTCAAAGAACCAGCTTTTTGTTTCATTGATTCTTTGAATAGTTTTATTTGTTTCTAATTGATTGATTTCAGCCCTGAGTTTGATTATTTCCAGCCTTCTGCTCCTCTTGGGTGTATCTGCTTCTTTTTTTTCTAGGGTTTTCAGTTGGGCCATTAAGTTACTTGTATGTGATGTTATAAATTTCTTCTTGAAGGCACTTAGTGCTATAAATTTTCCTCTGAGCACCACTTTCAATGTGTCCCATAAATTTGGGTATGTTGTGCCTTCATTTTCATTGAATTCTAAGAAGTCTTTAATTTCTTTCTTTATTTCTTCCTTAACCCAGCTGTCATTGAGTAGCAAGTTGTTCAGTTTCCATGTGCATGTCGGCTTTTGTTGTTTCCATTGTTGTTGATGTCCAGCTTTAGTCCATGGTGGTCCGATAGAATACAATGGTGATTGTGATATAAGAATGGATTTATGACATAAAAGTGTCAATTGTGACATCACAAGGATATTGTGACATAAGAATGGCATTATTACATCATAATGCAATTATGACATTACTATTTTTCTTGTGACATCAGAATGGAATTATGACATCACAACGTCATAGCAACATCGCATTGTCATTATGACATCATAAAGTTTTTTATGACATCACAAAGTAATTAGGACAACATAATACTCTTTTTACATCAAAATGGAATACTGGCAACACAATGGAGTTATGACATCACAAAATTATTAAGTAATCATGCGGGCAGGATGTCATTATAACGATATTTTGACATCACAGAGGTATTGAGAATTCACAATGCAATTATGAGATCATAAAGTTATAATGGCTTCATAACTGTATTACGACATCACAATGGAATCACGACATCACAAGAGCATTATAACATCACAGTGCATTTATGACAATGAAACAGTGTTTTGACAACACAAAGGAAGCATGACATCACAACGGAATGATGACATCACAAAGGTATTTTGAAATTAGAATGGATTCGTGCCATCAAAGAAGCATTATGACATCACAAATTCAGTGTGACATCACAATGATATTACAACATCACAACAGTATTACATCATCATTTTGGCATTGTGACATCATACAGGCATAATGACATCACAAAGTTAATTACAAGGTTATTACAACATCACAATTTATTTATGACATCATAAGTGAATTATGGTATCACATTGGAATCATGACATCACAATGTTATTGTGACTTCACAATGGAACAGTGACATGAAAATTTGTTAGTGTCAAGTGTCATCACAATTAAATGGCATCACAAAGGAATTATAGGTCACATAATGACATCACAATGATGACATCATAAGATGATTATGACATCAAAACAGTATAATGACATCATAAAAGGATAATGACATCATATTGGCACTATGAAATCACAAATGTATTATGACATCACAATGGAATTGTGACATCACTATGTTATTTTCAACACATAATGACATTGTGACATCACAATGCTTTTCTGACATCAAAATAAATGTTATGACATCACAATGGAAATATGACATTATAAGATTACTCTGACATCACAATGCATTCATGACATCATAACCGTTTTATGACATCACAATGGAATCATGCCATCTCAATGGAATTATGATATCACAATGGTATTGTTACATCAGGATGGTTTTATGACATCAAATTGGCATGCTGATATCACAAAAATTATTGTGACATCACAATGGCATTATGAATTCAAAACACTATTATGACATCAAAATGTTATAACATCATAATAGAATTATGACATCACAATGCAATTGTGTCATCATAGTGGTATTATGACATCACAATGGCATTATGACATCACAATGGAATTTTGGCCTCAGAATGTTATTGTGAAATCACAATGTTATTTTGACATCATAATATTATTGTGACAGCACAATGGTTTTTTACCATCACAATAGTATTATGGCATCACAATGGTAGAGACGAACAAGTGAGGAGGAGTTGGGAGACTGAGTGAGAAAGCAGACTCCGTGAGCAGATCAACTGTGTGAGGAGGATGACTGAGTGATAATGAGGAGCACTGAGTGAAGAGGATGACAGTGACTGGAGTAGGACTGAGTGAAGAATTAGAGGATTGAGTGAGTAGTAGGACCAAGTGAGGAGGACTGCATGAAGAAGAGGAATGTGGGAAGTAGAGGATGAATAAATGAAGATGAGGAAGGCTGAGTAAGGAGGAGTGAGTGGGAATGAGGAGGACTTGTTAGGAGAAGGAATTTGTGAGGAGGATTACTGAGTGAAGGGGAGGAGTACTGATTTAATAGGAGGACTGAAAGAGTAGGAGGACTGTATGAAGAGAAGGATTGAGGGAGGCAGACTGAGTGAGGCCTGATTCAGATAGAGCACAGAGGGAAGAGGAATAGGACTGAATGAGAAGGAGGAGGACTAAGTGAGGAGGAGGTCTATGTGAGGAGAAGGATTGCTTGAAGGAGAGGACTTCCTGAGGAGGACTGATTAAAGAGGACTGAGTGAGGTGTAGGAGGACGGAATGATGAGGAGGAGGACTGAGAGCAGTGGAGGAGAAATGAGTGTGGACAACTGAGTGAGGATGAGTACAGAGTCATAATGGGTAGGACTGAGTGAGGCAGAAGAGGAATAATGGAAGATGAGGACTGTGTGACTAGGGAGACTGAGCGAAGGGGATAACTGAGACAGAGATGGAAGATTGTGTGAAAACAATGACTAAGTGAAGAGCAGGAATGAGTGAGGAGATGATTGAGTGAGGAGGAGGACAGAGTGAGGATGAGGACGATTAAGTCAGAAAGTGGACTCTGAAAGGAGGAGGCGCACTGAGAGAGTAGGAGGAATAAATGAGGGGAAGGTCTGTATGAGGAGGAGGACTGAGTGAGGAGGACTGAGTGAGGAAGTATAGGACTCAGGAAGAAGTACTAAGTGTGGATGAGTACTGTATGAGTAGGATGACTGCTTGAGGGAGAGGACTGAGTGAGGGGAATGAGTGAGGAAAACTGAATGTGGAGGAGGAGAACTGAGTGATGAGAAGGAGGGTTCAGTGAGGAAGAGGAAGACTGAATGATATAGTGGAGGATGGGTGCAAAGGGAGACTGAGTGAGCAGGATGACTGAGTGAGGAGGAGGAAGACTGTGTGATGAGGAAGCCTGAGAGAGGAGGATGACTGTGTGAAGAGGTGGACTGTGTGAGGAGGACTGAGTGCCTAGGAGGATTGATGGGAAGGAGGACTGAGTTTTGAGGAAGACTAGATAAGTAAGAATAATGACAGAGGAAGAGGCCTGAGTGAGGGTGAGTTAGGAGGAGGCCTGAGTGAAGAAGAGGATTAACTGAGGAGGTGGAAGTCTGAATATGGAGGAGGAATAAGTAACAAGGAAGACTGATTGAGAATAAGGACAGAGTGAGGAGGTGAACTGAGTAAATA